>PVHX01003284.1:0-146357 GCA_004024805.1 Geosciurus inauris | reverse complement strand
TGGGGTGGGGTGAAGAACACCAAATTAGATAATTGTTAAGAATCAAAACTTTACAATTAAAACACTATTACCAGAAAAGAATAGTCTGGAGAGTTCAATCACCACGGTATCAAGATGTATGCTTTGGCCCTATGTGCAGACAAACAAATTAACTTGCCAGTTGCCTTTTCAGCTTCCTCTTATTTATCCATTAACAGAAAATGTTTCTACCTAGAATGTCCTGTTCCATTTTTTTCTGTTACAGGTTAATAGATGTTTTTCTGATTGCAGTAATGTCTATGATTCTTGTCATTGTATTTCTGCCCAGTTGAATGCTTAAGGACTTATTTCAGAAAAGGTATGGACTGGCATGCTCCTGTTCTAGAGTCTATAGGGGAGAAACAGGTAACAGCTTTGACTTTTGGCAGCACATAGGCAGTGACTTGAAATTCAGCTCCCATTTATGAGGTATATGACCTTTGGTTTCTGTGTGGTTCATTTCTTATCTATAAAATGGAAATAATATCTACAGAGTTGTGAGAATTAAATAAGATAAATTATGCATAGTGAGTAGCACAATTCTTGATGGATAAATGGTAACTATAATTATAATTAAAAATAGATGTTGCAGCTTGAGGCTCTTAAATAATGGATATTTAGAAGTGCAATTTTGTTTACCAGTTCTTTTGAATTTCTATGCCTTTTCCCAGTTGCAAGACTATCATATTCTGCATAGTTGCTATGTTATGTTCAAGTAATCTGCATCTTTGCATGTTAGTATCTCAAAGCATTTAGAGTTTGCCAGTAAATGCATAGTATCTGTGTACCAAATGAATAAAGGGAATGGTCATGTCCCATGGTAAACAAAAGCTCTCAAGTACATAAATATATGTGCATACATACAGGCATACTGGGGAAATGCTCATTTACATATCTACATATAGAGAGAGACATAAGATAATACGTTGAGGATATGCAGTATATTTAATTTTTCTTTTCTTTCTTTGAACAAATTATGTTCACAGAATACACATACACAATGATTTACAATATATACACACACATTGTAAAAAGTCTTATAAAAAATCAGAGAAATAGCTTCATCTCATATTTTTTTTTCCTTACTTCAAGAGAGCACTGGAGATGTCTCCGGAACTGCATATTTGAAATTAAGCCAGGACAGTCTCAAGTTGTAGAAAGTAATCCAGATGTCATTGCTACTGCTGGGGAGACATCCTCCAGGGGTTGTCATCTGGGCATTACCACTGCCAAAATTATTGCCTTGGCCACAGCTATTGGCTTTCTTGCTGGAAGAGATGGAGCAAGAAAATATTTTAAAGTCTTGCTCAAACAATTGGAGGCAGCCACAAAATGAGTACACATTTGTATCAAAGTCATTGCTCAACTTGCTTTGTCACAAATCTGGTATAAAATATATTCATCTGTAGACTAATTGCATACATATATCTATGTATGCATTTCATATTTATTAAGGTGCTGCTTTGCAGTATTAAAGGCATTATTTCAAAGCTTATAATGACTTGACTAACTATTCATTGACTTTATTAATGATCTGTTCAATATAATATCCATTGAGAGGGTCAAGTGTTTTAAAATTGAGCTTTGAGACATAAATCCAAAAATGCATTCTCAATTCCTAGATGCTTGTTTCCAAAGTTATTATTTGTTCATAAATATCTTCCTGCATTTTTATCTTCTACAGTGTATAACAAACTGTACTTTTTATGTGGATGTTAAATGAACTATACTAAAATAATTTGAACTAAATGGAAAGGATTTGACTTGAATCAAATAAAATCAAATCTAAACAATTGGCACTATGAGTTAACTTTTGATCTTCAATTGTGTGGGTAGGAGGGTTCTGGGGATTGAACCCAAGACCTTCTGCATACTAGGCCAGTGCTCTATTAGTGAGCTACATTCCCAGCCCTTTGTTAAATTTTACTTTATTTTGTGACAGTGCTTCAGTAAGTTGCTGAAACTGGCCACAAACTTGATATCCTTCTGCCTCAGCTACCCACTAGCTGGGATTACAGGCCTACGCCACTGTGACTGACTTTTGGTCTTGATTTTACTATAACCTTACACTAATAAATGTATCTTTTTTCCCCATAAGTAGCAATATGCAAAAACAAACAAAAGTGGAAATTTTTGGTTCAGATATCCTGGCTAATGTATTACTACAGATATTCATGATAATTTGTTTCAGTTTTTTTTTTTTTTTTGGTACTGGAGATTGAACTCAGGGGCACACGACCACTGAGCCACATCCCCAGCCCTATTTTGTGTTTTATGTGGAGACAGGGTCTCACTGAGTTGCTTAGCACCTTGCCGCTGCTGAGGCTGGTTTTGAACTTGTGATTCTCCTGTCTCAGCCTCCCAAAGTGCTGAGATTACAGGCTTGTTTCAGTTTTGATCTAATATGTAATGTATAGACAAGTTACAATAAGAATTATATGATTATAATACACTTGTAGATAAAAATAGTACATTTTCTTTTAGAAAAAAACTAAGGAAAATATTTTTCCATTAACATATAATATCTCATTTCCCTTTATTCATTCATTTATTCAGTAATCATGTATTGACCAATTAGTTTGTGCAAAATGGTCTCCTAGTAGGGATCATGTAAAAATAACTGAGATAATCCTTTCATTTAAAGATGCATACATAAGGCAAGTAATACAGGGAATCCATATATGAGGGAGTAAATTAAAATAAGAATGTTTATAGAAATAAAAATCTGCTTGAGGAGACAGGAAAGGATTGGTGGAAATGTTTTAAAACTGAGCTTTGAAACATAAATCCAAAATCTAGCATAGTATTAAGATCTAGCATAGTATTAAAATAAATGTACAAAGGATCCATATGAGGGGATGAAAAGATTGGAAAGAACATTCCACAAAGAAGGGCAAAATATATACTCAGGAAAACATGAAACTGAATAGACAGTCTTTAGTACCATAGGGCTAACGGGTACATTTTGATATGTGAAGAATTGGAGACTTTTTGACCACTTCTTTCTTAATAGTATGATATTGCAAAGTTTTTAATTCCTGGCAATAATTGTTATCAAATCTGGTGTTCTTTTATTCCCCCTGAAAGAGAAGGAGAGAGAGAAAGGGCAAAGGAGATATCTATATCTATATCTACATCCGTGCACAAACATATATAAATTTTTAGGAGAAATTTTGCATGCATCCAAATGTTGACAATGACAAAGACACAGAGTGTGGTTAGAATCCAGGACAAAATTCTCTTTCTTCTCCTTTTTTCTTGGATTTTTGCCATTTTTATCAAAAGGCAGAATGGTTTTGTCACATACTCAAATAAAGACTATAGCTATTCACTTTTTTCATCTCTACAAACTAAGATGCAAGAGAATGTTCCCCAAAGATTCCAGTTAGTATAATTTTTCATAATGTCAGTGAGTGGCCCTACTTGGATCCTGTGTCAATATCTGGATACATCTCTGAGATCAAACAGGGAAATAATAACCCTGTTACAGTTTTTCTTACATAGCAAATCTCTAAGACCATAAAGTAATTGATTATGTATACCAGATACATAATATAGAGTCAGAGTTGAGGAGAAAAAGTTTCTCTAAAGACCACAGAAGCTCTTATCACAAAATGGAGGAAGAAAAATGCTGGTCTGAAAAATATATCAACAGTGTAAGTAATTCTATTAAGACATTTGGAATTTTCCCATGATATCATGTAAAATTATTGAAGAGTTTAGGTCAGAGTACTGATGTGTGTATACATGTGAGTGGGTCTTTTTTTTAAAAAAAAATATATATACACACACATTGGTAGTTGTTCTATGGAAGATTGATTGATTGGAGAAGTAAAAAAAAAAAAAAAAGGAAGAGGGAGGAGAACCTGCCTCAGTCATCCTGGTGGGATATGATGAAAGATTTCATACTGACATCATTATAGGTATAAGTATTGATATCATTTGGATGTGAAGAGTCACCTGTGAGACAATGCAAGAAGATTCATAGGGGAAATGATTGGGTTGTGAGAGCCTTAACCCAATCAGTGAATTGATGATGGGATTAACTGAGTGGTGCCTGGAGGCAGGTGGTGTGTTAGGGGCACTGGGGGTGTGACTTTGGGAATATATTTGTATCTGGCAAGTAGAGTCTCTGTCTGCTTCCTGATCACCACATGAGCTGCTTTCCTCCCCCACACTCTTCTTTCAAGATGTTCCTTGAACCAGAGGAATGGAGCCTGCTGCTATTGACTGAGACCTCTGAAACCGTGAGTCTTCAAATAAATTTTTTCTCCTCTACAGTTATGCTGGTAAAGTCTTTGATTTACATCAGTGAAAAATCTGGCTAAAACAGGTATATAGGGAGTATATTTGAGAAACAGGAAGAAAATTTGACAAAATAGCAATTGTTAAATGGGAGGTAGGTTTGAAAAAGTAGTTGTATGGGAAGGGAAAGGGATCAAAAGTTTCCTTTATTTAATTATTCATACATTGAGGTTAATTATATGTAAAAATACCTCTCCCATCTTTTCTTTTAAACTTTGTAGTCACTTCATTTAATTTAGTCTTCATTATCTCTTGCCTGGAATATTGCAATAGTCTGCTCAGCAATCTGTATGATTCCAGTATCTTACCTTTCTAATCTATTTTCATTCTATAATTTGAAGATATCTTCCTGAAAAAATATGGTCTTACTTTGCTTTAGTTTATAAACATTAAATGCTGCTCTCAAAACTAAGCCAAAAGAACTTTGTGGTTTTTCAAGATGGCACATAAGATGTATGACAAATGAGTCTTCACATGCCAGCTGGGTATGATGATGTAATCCACAAGTAAACAATCCAGTAGAAATCAACTACATCACATCTTAATACTATAAAGTCTGAGGTTCTCAGTCCTGTTTTTGGTCTATGTTCTCCCAGATGGAAGCCTAGGACCCTCCTCTCCATTATCTGTATTAACAGGGTCAAGTTGAATATCTAAAAAGGAGAATTGAAGAAAGAAGATGACAGAGCCTTATTATAATTTCTCCAGTAGCCAGGAACAAAAACATGAATTTTATCAAACATGATATTATTTCAATCTCCAGAAATTTCCTGTAAATCTTCTGCCTAATATCTGAAGCCAGATGTGTTCATTGCCAAAGATTTCTTATAGTTTTTATAATCTTATGACTCCCCAAATGTCCATGGCAAATGTGAGACCTTGTGGCAGTTTTTCTGAATCTTCAAACTCTTAGCCATCTCCATGGTTTTGCAAAAATTTCTATCCTGCTCTAATTAATGCTCTTTCTACTTGAAATACATGACTTTTGTCAAACACAAACTGAGAATTTAATTACCAGAAGTGTTTCCATGAAACCAAATATAGAGATATGATTCTGCAATTTATTACCTGTCATTGCCAGGGAGAGATAGTTTACCAACCATCTATGGGGGGAAAAAGCAATATAGTTACATAAATTATCTGCTGCAGTTACTATAGTAAAGTCCCTATTAAGTGCAAAGTTTGGCATATCAAGTAACATTAGCAATAAAATGTTATGTTGGAAATAAGAACTGTGTTGTAGACTAGCTATTTCTGCACTGACAGTTTACAGGGAAACAACTGGCAAGTCAAAGCCCTTAATCTCAGTTTAAGGTATGACCAAGGAAGTAGAGACATTCTATGATTGCCCCTCTCCAAAATCTTTTAACTTCTCTTGTCACATGCTCAATATACTCAAAATATGGATTAAAAGTTTGACCCTATATATGTTTCTCAATTATAGTACAATTTGTAGAATTGATTGGAAAAGTTTCACATCTCCAGTTTGGGAATTAAAACTATCTTGATCCTTTCTCCCATCCATATTCCAATGAATATATCTTGTCAGAAAAATTAGCTTTTCATGTCTCCCTGAAGAAGCCTGTGTATGACTTCCTTTTTCCAAGTCCCTTTAGGAATCAACTCCTTCGCTCAGTCATAGGCCCTAGACTCATAGATACAACCGATATTCCTCAGAAATATGAATATGATACATCTTACTTATTGAGAAAACTGTGTAACATCTATTTTTTAAACAGAAACCTGAAAATGTACATAGCAATTGAGTCTTAGGGGTCATAACAAGACTGAAATAATGTAATTTGGTGCAGTTAAATTTATTGATCTGGGTATAATTTCATCAGATTCCTAGTTGTGATAGGTGAGAAGAGCAGATGTAGAATTTTGTTCATAGATTATAGAGAAATGAATCAAAGGCTTAGAAACATAGGGATGCTTGGATTCATTCACATTGTACAAGCCATTTTTAATGGCTTACTTTCCCCCTTCAGGTGCAGAGAATACTCCCTTCACACATTGATTAGGAGATCTCAGCACCCATGAGAAGTTTTCTGGTGGTCCTTCTGGAATGTTAGAGTTCTCAGAACTGCACTGACCATCAGAGACAGGGAGGCCTGTTACCAGAGAGATGAACAGGTCCAGAACAGAAATGAAAAGGAATTGACCTGAGGAAAGCTTTGGAAATGACTATTTTATAATGGCGTTCTTAGGACAGAATGGTCACCTATAAAAATATTACTTGTTTAGTATAATACAAAGAAATAAAATTTAGTTCTGATATACAGAAAACTGACTTGAAGTACTACATGGAAAATATTTGATCTCTCACTTAATTTCCACTTCATTCCTACTGTTTGACTTCAAAATACCTAGTTTATCATGTTGATGACATCATGCAGCTTGAGCCTGGTAAGCAGGAAGTAGCACATAATCTAGATTTGCAGATAAGGACTATATTTGATAAAGAGTAAAATAAATGACAGAAATATTCAGGAGACTATTGTTTGAAGTCATGCCTCGTGGGTCTGCTTGACGAGTTGGGGTCCTGAGAGACAAAAAGGCGCCTTTGGGGAAGATGAAGTGGGGTCTCACGGGACAAGGTTTTGGGGTAACGGTCCGCGGAGTCACTCCACTCAGGGTAAGTAAGACTGCTCTGCTGGAGCCACAGAACCCGTTTATTCCAGGAATACAGAAGCTTATGTAGGTTCGTCGGACCAATCATGGCCCCGAGGTTACAACCATTGAGGCACGCTCTGCCAGGGATGTGGTTTATCAGCATAGAATTGGAAAAGAGGGAAGGGAGGGGTTGAAGGTATGGGGAGTGCTCCTATAGGAGACTACTACCTTTGCACTGTTGCTACAGAATGAATGAAATACATAGACATCTATTGAAGCATTAACTTGAAAGCGAAAGAGCAGCAGAACTACCTGTTCACCTCTACCATTGAAGATGGGCTCCACATTTGGCTTGCTTTTTGGAAGTTTAGGGATATAATATAAAATAATTTGAATGCTCTTCAGAGATCATTTCTCAAGTCATCACATAGGCTGACAATTTTCAATCAAAACTGAAGCAAGAAAGGTTTCTACATGTGGCAGCTATTGTACAAACTGCTATGCCATTACCTTAAGAAGTTAGCAAACCTAGTGGCTTTGGCAGTTCATATGCAAGACAAGGATGCTGCGTCAAGCCTTTGACAAATTACAATGAATCTCCCCAAGGTTTTCTAGTAGTGTATTTTTCTCTCCTACAAATAACTATTATCTTTGTTTTGTACTGGAACTAGTTAAAATTAAATGCCTTATCTTGGTTCTTCATTGATTTGAGATGCTTCTCATCATCTGATCTTGAACTATATAAGAGGAGCAATATCATATCAGGTAGTACTCTATACATCATTAGTATTTATGCTAACAAATTTTTTCTGTATATACTTCATTTTCTTTTCTGCCTCAACCAACTATTATGATTCTATGGGGGAGTTTCTTCTAATAAGTAGTCCAAGGAAGAAAAAAAAATAGACCTTATGGATAAATGGCTACATGTGATATGGTGGAGCCAGCTAAAATTAGAACGTATCAGACATTTGGATACTACTAGACACACATAGGAGTAGCTGTGAGGAAAGTATGATAAAGAAGTCTGAGTAGTGTATATGATTAACTATAATGATGATGTAAGAAATGATAGAAAAATGTTTGGAGTTAAACAAATTCATGAGCAATGACCAATTATTTATTTAGAAAAAAATAGTAATTAGAAAGGCACAAAATTGAAAAACTGATTATAAGGAGTTCTGTGTAAATGTTAGTGAATGTACTTCAGAAGTATATGTGGTGCAGTCATATTGGTGTTTCATGTGTTCTCACCAAATCGTTACCAACAAAGAAAAACCTCTCACTAATTCTCTGGAAAACGGATATTAGAAAACCATTTTTTTTTTTCTGTATACTCAAGTGCCTGATCTATTATTCATGGGTGAGGAGGCCTTGGCAGCAGGTAAGGGAGTTACTCATGGGCTCAACAATATGGACTTCTCATTATACCTGACCTTGTAACATTCACTGCTGAGCATCAAAGCTTCCAATATAGATGCCAATTATGAGACCCTGATAGGATCTTGTCTTAGTCCATTTGGCACTGCTATAACAAAATATTTGAGACTGAATGAATTATAAAAAAACTGAAATGTTTTTCTTTTAGTTTTGGAAGCTGGAAAATCTAAGATCAAGATACCAGTAGATTCTGGTGAGGGCTGTTCTCTGCTTCTGAGATGGCACTTTGTTGTTATATCCTGATGAAATGTCCTCTATGGCAGAAAGTTGAAGGATAATGGGTGGAACATTATGTGAAGCTTATTTTTAAGAGGACTTTCTTAATTCAATCTCGAAAGGGAGGAATTCTAATGGTCAAATCATGTCTTAAAGGCCCACATCCTGCTACCATCATATTGGCCATTAAGTTTCAACACTTAAATTTTGGAAAGTACAGTTTCAAACCACAGCAAAACTACTCTCAGTGGCACCACTTGGCCATGTGTTGGCACATTGATTTGAGTGATTTTCATCCATCATATTCACAACTAATGTGTCCTAAGCTACATCATTTCTGATCAAGGAATTCATTAAAAAAAGAAAGAAAGAAAGAAAAAAGAAGCAAGACAATATGCCCATGAGTGATGGTTCACTGATCTTAGCATTTATTCTATAATCAAAAAAGCTAAGTTTATACATTTGAATGGCACACTGAAAAATCAGAGAAAAACCAGTTTTGCAGGGTTTTAATGCTGTCTTAAAAGTTACAACTAACAACAAATGAGCAGCCAGAATATGTAGTTTCAATAATCAGAAATGAGAGTTGGAGAGGCTTGACTTTTCTTTTTGTTATTGCCAATTACTACTTGCAAATGATTGCTTTCACTCCCTGGAATTTAGGGCCCTGAAGGTTAGAGATATTATTTATCATTAAAATACAACAATGTGTCCAGTTAACTAGGTTTTAAGACTGCCACCTGGCCTATTGAGACTACAAATGTCATTGAATCAACAGGCAAAAAAAGCGGGGGTGGTCAATACAGTGGTTAGGATGAATGATCTTGAATATTAATTAAAATAGTGTTGTAGCTACAGAAGAGGAGAAGAATAGTATATTTGAAACCCAAAGTTTCTCTGGGAACACATTTTTTTTTATTTGAAACTTAAATAGGAAACATTAAATAGAAAACAGTAATATTTCAATAAAAGCAGGCCAGAGGTGAGTATTGGAATTGAATGGACTTTGTAAGAGATGGCTGGCATATCTTAATTAGTGTGAGGGATAGCTTCATTATAATAGGTGGAAGCATGATATTGTTCTGTTGTTACTGTGTGGAAGTTAAATACAGGTAGAAACATTGCTGTAGCAGAAGAAATCTGATTAACATGTTATCATGTTGGTATCTTAAAATAGATCATTCTGATGTCATTTCTTTTTCCCATCAGAGAACTGATGGTTCACTGTTGACTGACAACCACTGGATAGGTATGTGTGTGTTCCATGGGAGCTGTGCTAGGTATTTTTATTTGCAATTTGAAAACATTTTATTTTTGGAAACTTTCCACTGAAATATAAAATGGAGTAAACACAATTTCCTCAATTCCTTCTATTAGTTACAAATAAAAAAAAACAGACATGATATAAATTTATCGTGAAAATATGTTTCTGTCATTTAAATGCAAAACACTTTCCACTAAAACAGTTTTTCTTTCATCTTAATGGTGTCTGTGTAAATACTAGTTCATGGTTTATAATACCTTGGCTTAAAAATTATGGAGCATAAATAGTACATTCTATTTCGCAGTCTAGAGTTAAACATTGTATGTGATAACCAAGAGGCTCAAGGAATAGGGAGTGAAATTTTTCAAAACATTGTTTTAAGTGTTTGGTTAAAAAACAAATAATGGAAGATAGAGAAGTGAAAATGGAGACAGATAAATCAAATGAATATGTTCTAAACTTAGGATATAAACTAAATGATTCTACCATAGACATTTCCATGTTTTAAAGAGAATTAATACTTTGGATTATTTGAGTTCAGTTTATTGAAAAACCCAGATGTACTTTTCATTTAAAATTGAACACCAGTTATTGTACTTCATGTAAATTGTTCCCATAAATCTTTATATCAGTATTGTCTAGAACTAGCTATGTCAAAATACCTGTAGTGCTTCTTTAAAATTCATAATCATAAACCACAAAACTTTTCCTTTAAAGCTCTTATGCACATTAATAATGGGCTACTATAGTTTTATGTGTCAAAAAAGGAGAAAAAGCACCAAATCATTTCAGCAACCAATATATGCCTTCATATTGAGTATAATGTTGAAAATGCATGTTCTTTCAATGCAGAAGTCATTACACAACCATCTGAACTTTCAAATTGCTACATACTTAATGTAAAGTTATTAAGAATGACTGTATTTTTAAAAGTATATGGTAAGCCATTGTAGTTTAGTTGAATGATCAGATGTTAAAATCATAACAGTCCTATAAGGTGAGTAATAACAGTACTGTATGCTCAATTTTAACATGTGGAAACCGATAGTTACATGAATTAATTTACCTAGCTAACAAGAGGAAGATCAAGCACATGAATACATAATGATCCACATTTCTTTCCATTCCTTTGCTTCTAATCAGAATGAACAAGGAAGAGCGGGAATTATATTGGGGATTAAAAAAGAAAAAAGAAAGAAAGAGGGAGGGAGGGTTGAAGGAAGAAAGAAAGAAAGAAAAAAGAAAAAAGAAAGAAATATTTATTTATTTATTTATTTACTTTCATAATGCTTATATGTCATTATAAAGTGTTAGTATCAACAAAATCACAGGTCTAGTCTGAAACTTTGAAGTATAGTAGTTTAGTAAATGTTGCCAATATTTTAAAGTTTTGTATCTTGAGATTCTGTAGCATAATAATAAACTTAGTTTTCCATAGAATAAATACCCTTCCTTTGTCAGGCAACATAAGGATTGGTATTTGCAAATTTCTTGTAGATTAGATCTAGCATGTATTTTTGTCTCATTATAGAAGTGGAGAGATATCAGTTACTTAAATCTTTGCTTTTACAAATCCTACCAATGGAATGCAGAAATTCTATGTGGCATTGGTGCAGTTTCAGTAGTGAACTCCCATGCTTTGAAATTTTAGACTCGAGCGTATCTTTTGGTGCCTAGGTTAGAAATCTGAAACCCTCATTATTTCTGCATTTGTTAAGCTATGTCTTTTGTTCCCACTTGCAGACCAAGCAGTTGGCTTTGATAAAAGTTGATCTACATTCAGAGATCTGCTCTGATCTTTGCTTTCTACAAGGTTCATCCCAGGGTACCTAGAATGCTTGAGAGAATACTTTTAACTGATTTCTTTTTTCTTCTTCTTCTTTCTTTAACTTGGCTATTTTCACTTATATACCTGAAACTTACAAATTTGCTTTTGCTCTATTTCTAGGACTGAAAAGGTTTGGTGGATTTTCTGTCATAATAGAGTGCATGACATATATTTTACAGGATTTTCATGAATCAATGACCTTGTTTAAGATTTTTAAAATATCTTATTAATAATTTCTTAATATTTCTTAAATATCTTATTAATAATTTAAGAATATATACACATATATTTATTTATGCAGATGTACACATGGCTATAATTGCATGTGTGTCTGTGTGTCATAAAGAGAATTTGGTAGTGTTACTAGTGTTACTAGTGTTACAACGACTCCCAGACTTGTCTCTGGGTCACAGATAATCCATTCTGCGTTACAATGTGGTGATCTAGATTTGACTGTGGAGTTTAGAGTGATGAAAGACTCTGTAATAGTAAATTCTGTCTGTCCTAAAACAGAAATATCAAGTGCATTTTCTCTGTGGTTACCCAAAATATTTTTGTCAAGACCAAGCATGAAAAAGATGCTTCCATCTTCCATACATATTTTCATTTTTATCATGTTCACCAATTCCTAGCATCTAGGATGTTTTGAAGACACAGTTTATTTTAAGCTTCCATACCTAAACACTCTTGGGACTAAAGAATGATTCTCAAAATAATCTTACTCTTAGTGTCAATTTAATATTTTCAAGTTGTTCTTTGCATCTCAAATTTTAATTTATTATAATTCATGAGATTAAATGATGCTGTGCACACACACATACACACACACACATATACTACATTTACATCAGTCCTCTGGATCTGTAGATATACTAGGCCTTCCACTAAAGTACATACTGACATGATAGGAACTAAACTTATCTCTGTCTCTTTCCAGCTTGCATTCCACTTTTCAAATTAATTTTGGACATTTTCCATATTTTTCTGATTTCTGTAAGTACCTTGAACCCAGTATGCCCCAGACATATTTCTTCACTCTTTTTTTTTTCCCTGAGAAGTGTAACCTATAAGGGGACAGCATTGATGTTTTCCAGTGGAAGAGTAAGCTCAGGAGAGCTTCCCTTGGAGCTCTCCTGATCATGTATACATCAATGTTCTGGTCTTTTTGGCACCTTCTGAACTTCTTTCATTGTTTTGGCTACAATAACCTACCTGAGTACAATTTTCTCAGACCTGCATGTAGTATGGGGCAGAAAATAGATAGGAAAATATGGCTCAGATAGTGTGCTCAAATGAGTATATCTGTTCAGTGACCACACTCGTTGCATCTATGGATTCACCATTGCATAAGCACTAAAGCCTTGCTTCCCTTTGGACTGTTCTTGATCAGTGACTATATAGAGAGGAAGATTTAAGGTAGATTGGTTGCAGTGAAATGCAGAATTCCTCCACAGTTGTTTTAAGGGCACTCAGAACCACTCATGAAGTGTTCTTGTAATTCTGCTGCAGTCTGAGGCTCCTCACTATCTCTCCTTACACAAGATTCATAATTGTGTCATAGGCTGAGAGTTCTTTTTACTCTTTTCTGTTGCTCCTGCATCTCACTTACATCTCTAATCCTTTGTTTTCTTGTTCTTAAAGAACTCAAACTTAAGCAAATAGTAACAAGAATGGCTCAAAGAAACAAATGGTAAAAAAAGATTTTGGAGTGGTTTTCTCTCTATCATGCTGGGAGCACACCACTCTAAGGGGTAATTGAGGAATAGATAGTTGCTGACCAAGATAGAACTAAACACTTGCTGGATATTTCCCTGATTAAGACCTAGGGAAATAACTTGGTGTTTAGCTAATTTAGGTATATGTAAGAGATGCTGGGAACTGTGCTATGAAGAGAGTAGCATTAGTTGTTGCTGCTACTTGGCATTGAGAACTGGCTGAAGGATGATGAAAAACCAAGTGGAATTAACAAGCAATTAAAAACTAAGTCTGAAGATGAAGGCCTCTTGGGAAGGTTACCAAGTAGCCCTTACCTCCAAAGAAAGGCTGAGAAGCTCCCAGAAGATCTAGTAGAGTAGAAGAATTACACAGACATTTGAATGCTCTTGAAGGCAGGTGTAAACACTTGCAAACTTCCAACATGATGCAAAATTCTGGAAATGTAGCCCTGAGAATGAAATACACAGACTCCTGGACCCTTAACATTTATAAAGGTTGCCCCCTTTTAACCTATTAGAGATACCACTTCTTCTATTTTTGAAGAGGCAGAAACTTTGCCTCCACAAGTTGACATATGACTTCTCTGTAGCTTCCACTTCTCCCTTTGCTGACTCTCAAACTTATAGCTAAGATTAAACCCCAGCATAACTCGGCTGGTGACATGCAGAGCCTGATAATGGAGAAGCAATATTATATAGTAGAGAAGATGCAAAATTTAGCCAGAATGTACAGGAAAAACCAAGCAAGCAGCCCAGGAACTGGCTTGAACAAAGGGTTGGAATGCAGGACTGGTGATGATTCATTGACTTAGAAATATTGTCTGGGCATAGAAATAATACCAGGAACCTCATGAATGAACCATATTCACTGCCAGAGAGGCTCTTGCAAGCATAGAAAAAAATGATGACAAATTCTCAACCTTTGATATGGCTCTATTGCTATAAAAGACCAACGGACACTTGCTGAGTACAAAGGACCACTTGGTCTGCTGGAGGGTCCAATAGTCCATCTGAACTAGAATAAATAATGTAATCTGCGTGAGTTTGCCTTTCATGCCTTCAGAGCTTCAGAGTGACTATCCAGAGGATTGTAGAAGGCCTGGTCCACAGACATAGAACTACATGCAGCACTTGTAAAGAGGGTTCTACAGGAATAAGCTTGTGAGCATGGGATCTTTTGGATGCCTTATGTAGTACATGGTAAGAAGTATATGATTTTACTGAGTAGATGAATGGTTTTCTAAAGTTACAAACAAACCACTGGCTTGGAGCTGATAACGAAAGATGGAATGCTGCCTTCATGGTATAATGTGTGCATTAACTTAGAAAGCATGCTTTATAGGGCAGCACGTTTCCAGTAGTGTTAGGACATTTGAGGGACCAGCAGATGTGAAGAGGAATCATCACTATAGTAGGAGTGATTCTTCTGGATCATCAGAAGGGATTAGGTCTAATCATCCTCACAAAGGTCCTACCTTCTAATATTTTCTCTTTGGGAGTTAAAATACCAGTATATGAATTTGGAGGGAGACACAAACATTCAGAACATAACATCATATTTCTATCTTTTGTTCTAAGTAAATGTAGCTACCTAATAGCACGTATGAATGGTGGCAGGAATGTTAGTACAGATGTTATGGAAAACAGTACGGATGGTCTTCAATAAACTAAAAATAGAATAGCCACACATGATCCAGCAATCGTGCTACTGGCTATATATCCAAAGAAAAGAAAATCAGTATGTTAAATAGACATCTGCATCCCAAGTTTAAAAAAGCACTATTCACAGTAGCCAAGAAAAGAAACCAGCCTAGGTGTCTATCTTAAAGAAATGTGGTACATACACTCAATGGGATACTATTCAGCTGTTAAAAAAAAATTAAAAATTAAATCCTTTCCTCTGTAGCAACTTGGATGAAAAAAATTGGACTCTTAATTTTAAAATGAATGAAAATAGCAGATGACGGTAGTTGGGTGTTGAGACTTATACCCTTTGAAGGGACAAAAGGAGGTTGTCCCATGCTACCACCCACTTGTTCTCTGCAAGCACAAACTACCCTGTCAGAGAAATTTACAGCAACATATAAGATTGTCAGTCAAGTATGCTTTTAAAAGAAAGGGACATTTTCCCTCTGATATGGTCAAGAAAAGAAAAGGGAAAGAGATAGTTCAGGCCAAAAATATTCAGTCAAACAGTATTATTGCTAGGCAGTTGGCAGTGACTTTATGATCGTTATGGAACACATTATTTGGGAGCTTGTAATCCACTCTGGGACTTGTTTATAGATACACACAAGTCTCTGATTGCACTGCTGGTTTTACATCAAGCAAATTGATGCATCTCCTAATGTCCTCAGTGTGGGATGCTCACTAGTGTCATTTGGAGAGTTTTAGAAAAGGCTCAGTCCTGGGCCCACACCCCTGGCAATTCTGATGCTTCTGATTTAATTGTTTCGGATGGGTCAAGACATTACTATTTGTAAAAGCTTCTTTAATGTTTCTAACATGCAACACAGATTAAAGACAATTGGCAAAGTTATATAAACACACATAGAAAGTGAAAGAGAGAGCTCATTATTAGTTCCTTTTTCTAAATTAATTGAAAATTCCATATCCACTGGAACTGTTTGCTGAGGTGACCTTATTAATTGCATTACTAAGAAAGGTTCTGAGGTATATCCCTGCCATGTTATTTCTTGATTGACTAAATGAAATTACACTTTCATCTCAATGTGAGGACCCCGCTATAAGCAACTGATTGCATCCAAAACTAGCTTTTATCCCACTGTCTCTGCCAGGCAGTGTCTTCCAGTCTAGATCCATGGGAGCCACATATATTGCAAATTTTGTTTTTTATTCATCTTTTAAAAATCATAACCTCAAGTGATTAGTAATTTTATTTTTACTTTTATTTTTAGTTTTTCTTTTAAATGAAAGAAGATATTGTACTGTGTCAGTAAAATGCAGGAAGAACTAAACCTGGCCAAATTGTAAGTTGATGCTTAGGGATTAGACCACAGGGCCTTTTGCTTGCTTCTGCTGCTGACTCGCTGAGGCATGCTGCTAGTATATGGTTTTGATGCCAGCTACAGACTTTGGATTAATCTTAGCTGTAGTTCCTCAAGACTTAGTGAGCTGCAATATACCAATTCCCACTCGTCTGGTTTCCCTTAGTGATGGGTTTGTTTTCCCTTCATCGTTTCTGCAAGTATCATTAGTGTCAAATGGATCGATAAAAGCATCACCATTAGGGCAGTTCATGTCCCAGTGGTCAGCTAGTGTCCACAGGCTGAGAATCAACTGGTGTAACATTCACATATGTCCCCAAGAAATCAGGATTAGGTTGAACTGACACATTTCTCAGATGGAGAGAAGCAATAATTTCTAATCTGCTACATTCCATTGTTGGGTTGCTCAGTCATTTCATAGAGACTTCTGGTAACAATTAATACAGCCATAAAAAGAGGGAAAATAACAAGGGAAAACATGCACACAAATTGAAAGCAGATATCTGAATGCTGTTGTCCCACAAATTTAGATCAACCACACGTCTGCCTGGAAACTTGTAACTAGCATTCATAAGTGATGTTATCATATAAAGTGTGGTGGAGAAATCACAATGGAGCTTATTTGTACATTCTGGAATTAATATCTATGTGCAGATAATTAAGAGAACAATAAAATACACAAAATGAATGTACACAGGGGAAAGTAGGAACTGAATATCATCCAAATATGTCATATCATGGAAACCTTGGGGGAAATAAAGCTTTATGGGATACTGGCAAACAGCATTGCTCCTGGAACCAGGAATTTGATGTCTTGCTGCTTGGAAATAATGCTTTCAGTTAATAAGGATGTGTGGGCAGAATTAAACTCACCACTCCTGCTATTGTAGTCAGAATTATGTGTCTAATTCCCATACTGTGTCATGGAAATATTTCTTGCAAACTTTTATGAGGATGCTTTCGAATAAGCCATAGTAGCATCAAATGATATCAAGATAAACCTTCTTCCTGTAGTTTATGTGCACATCCTTTTAACATTATAAGGGTCTAGTTATGCATATTGGTATCAGGAGCACCCCAGTGTATTTCATGAGAGTAAAACATAGTTTTTGATCCAAGGACAATCTTTTGAAAGACTACAGGGGTCACAGAAAGGCAATGACAATATATTGTGCAGTGCCATCACCATGTGGTGCTTCCTGGTTTTAGGAATGTGTGTTGAAATAATCCTTGCAATAATAGAGATATAAGGCCAGATAGGGCTTAAATGATTGAAATATTTTTTTATGTACTTCACATAATGCAGCAGGCTTTAGGGAAAAGCAAGTCTCAAATTTCAAGCACAATTAAGTGCACATGCAGCTTTCAGTGCACAATTCACTCTGCCTTGCTTTCTTTATGACAGACTAAATTTCAAAATCAATATGTTTATATTATCAATCTTTTGTGCATGTGAGGGTGTGGCATGTGTGTGTATCCGCATGTGTGATAGGGAGAGGAGTGCAGATTTGTTTTAAGGAGTCTTTGGCATTTCTTTAAAAGTTTCAACTCAAATGGAATTAAAACACTATGATTTTTACAGATGATTTTAAAAGAAAAATTGCAAAAATCTTCAACACAATGGAATTTCTGGATACAGTTTCTAAATATCCCCAAACATGTGTTTCTTTTTGAAAAGGAGAGAGAAAATGGACCAAGTTCATTGAATCTTATAAGCATAGAGGTTTCTGTTACAAACTTCTTAAAAACAATGCATTTTTATGTTAACTTATCTTTGTGAAATTGTTAATAAATGAATTAGAATATTACTATACTCAGTAGAGGAAGAATATTAAATGAAATCTTTAACATAAACATGTTTAGATCTCCTTCAGTAAAATGTCCCATCAAAAAAGCCAATTAAAAATGAAATTAAAATGGAATATGTTATCCCTATAATAAATAATTCTTCTTCTATGATCTTTGTCTTGTACCCTCTGATGATTCAGAATAAGTTATTTTCTATGTCAACATGAGAAGTAAATATTTTCTCCTATGCCAATAAAATTTACTTGACTTAAAATGTAAATTCTCTTGTATTAGAATACAGGATGGGCTTCTACAGATAAGTATTAGAAGAATATTTGCTTATCTTCAAAAAAATCTCAGGATGTCAGTAATAAAAGAGCCATAATTTTTTTTGTTACTCTAAGAAATGGTTAGTCAGTCCCCATAGGAGAAAGGAACACAAATTGACAGAAGCCACAATCCTGCCCCTTGTAGGTCCTGTGTTAAAATTGTTGTCTCCAAACCTCCTGTTGAGAGGATTTGAAAAGACTTTTTTGACTGTGATGTTTTCCATGCTCCTATTAATTCTCAGGGATGATAATTTAGATAGACAGTAACCTTCTGTTAATGGCAAAACTGTGATTTTGTTTTGGTCCACATGGAGTTACCCCTTACTTGTCCCTTCTTCAATTTCTATCATGTCCTCTCTCAACACTACTTCCAGCAAACTTTCTCTGGAACATAAACTCATTCAAATTTCCAAGAACTTCTTTCATGAGTATTTTGGCCTTTAAAAACTGCACTTAGTATATTTGGCTTAAACTAAACTGTGAATTTCAGATATAAAGAAAATATCTTAATGTGTGTGTGTTTGTGTGTGTGTGTGTGTGTGTGTGTGTGTGACAGAGAAAGCCACAGCACATGCTATCTTGGACACAGTGGAAAGTTCTCTTAAAGTGTCACACTCTAAAGAGACTGCATGCTATTGTGCCTATTTAGGATGGTCCTATCATTGGGAGCTCCTTAGATCCAAAGTCCTTTATGTTCATACTACTCAGCATCCACATCATCAGAACACTGTAACAACACAAACTCATTATTTATAAATGTTCCTCAGGGTTTCTTTTTACTTGCTGAGACCTCAGTTGTTCAGTGAGTTATTCTTTACCAGTACGACTTGCTTATAATTATGCTTGGTGTGGCTGATATCAGCCCAAAATGGATTAATAAGGCCAACCCTCATGACTGCATATGGAAAAAAAATTCAGAATGAAATCAGCTTTGATAGTGATATTTACACAAAAAAGATAAATGTTTCATTTGATAGTTGGTCTGATGTTGAAATCTGATGCTATAATTAAAGTGAAAATTAAGAACAATTATGGGCCAGGCTTGCTAGTGCACGCTTATAATCCCAGCAGCTTGGGAGACTGAGGCAGGAGGATTGCTAGTTCAAAGCCACACTCAGCAATTGAGCGAGGCCCTAAATAATTCAGTGAGACCCTGTATCTAAATAAAATATAATAAAAGGGCTGGGGATGTGACTCAGTGGTTAAGTGCATCTCGGTTTAATTCCTGGTACCAAAAAGGAGAAAGAGAAGGAGGAGGAGGAGGAGGAGGAGGAGAAATAGAAATAATTATGGGTCTAAGAATAGTCCTAAACACCTTATGCTCTTTAAAAATGGAAATAAGGGGCTGGAATTGTAGCTCAGCGGTAGAGCGCTTGCCTCGCATGCGTGAGGCCCTGGGTTCGATCCTCAGCACCACATACAAAGCAATAAAATAAAGACATTGTGTCCATCTACAATTTAAAAAAATCTAAAAAAAAAAAAAAATGGAAATAAGCACTTTGGGAGGCTGAAACAGAAGAAAGCCAGACTCAGCAACAGCAATGCACTAAGCAACTCAGTGAGACAAAATAAAAATAAATAAAACACAAAATAGGGCTGGGGATGTGGCTCAGTGGTTGAGTATCCCTGAGTTCCATCCCTGGTATCAAAAAAAAAAAAAAAGGAAACAAACATGTTCAGAATCTAAAAGATTTACTTGATCTTTAGGAGCATTCTAATCTACAAATGAATATCCAGAGATTAAGAATGATGAATTTTTAATTCTCATCTAAAACATATTTTGGGATGTATGTATGAACTGCTTCACTTCATATAATATTGATTGCTTTTTTTCTTTTTTAAATTGCTATGTAATTATAAGGGTATATGGAGCATGGGTATGATACAATTCCTTATCTTGATAAATTCTCTAGTTTAGCAGAAGGAAGAATGCATATGGAAATAATGTTATACAAAGCAAATGGCTTCTTCCATAGAAGAGTAGGAAGTGCTCCAAAGGCACTGAAAAGAAGTTATTCACAAAGTAAATAATACAGCAGAAGTGGTGCTAAGAGAAGCCAGGCCAATCAAGTAGAAATTATATTTCAAAACATTAAGTTCTTCATGTCCTTAGAGTATAAATGGGAATAAAATGAGATAGAAAAAACTGGTTAAAGGTAAGTATGATGAGTTAGCTAGGGTCTAGTTTGGATATACCATGTATAAAAGTGGGCTGAACCTCACCTTAGGCACAGTAAAAGATTTTAATATATTCTGATCATAATTGTGGTCATAAGGAAGTGCATAGATTATGATGGAGAGAGATTTAGAGAAGAGAAGAGAATGGACCAACCATTTTGGTAGAGCTTGAAACTTTATTTCTGTTTAATGTATAAGACCCAATCTTGGAAGAAACTAAGCAGCAGACTGTCAAATCCTCACTGATCAAATGTGAAAGCATGCAAGATCAGCAGGCCCTTTGGAAAGCTGGCTGATGCTGTGTCTGCCTTGCACATGGTAGGAAGCTTACAGCCAAAATATAGAGTGGTTCTGATTCCTCACGGCTCATTAAGATCAGATGAAAAGGGGTGAGACTTACATTTTCAGCTCCACATCTCTAATACAGAAATGTCAATGGGTTGTGGCAAATTGGAATGACAAAATATTACTCTTTTGTGTACTTCCAAAGGAGAGACAGAGGATAGTAAAAGTGTGTACATAAACTAGTGTCAAAATCCAGAAAAATAATTCCAGATCCAATGTGGTGATATTGTCTACAATTGTATACAGTAGACTGACATAAATATTTTTTGCAGCTTCATAGAATAGGAGAATGGGGCCTCATGGAAAGTGATAATATGTAATATATTATCATTTAAAAAAGAGACAGACAACTTCTCTAGTCACTTATTTAAAAGGTTGCTTCATAAGCTACACAACTTAAGAGAAATGAATCGAACCCAGTGGACGCTACTTGAATTACTTCTAATTAGGGTAGAAATCAGTTTACTACTGAATATGGCTACTCATGATGTTGCACCTGAGCTGAGCATGAGAACTTCTAAATCACTGAGATCAGGATATCAGCTGACAATGTATTCATTCCCTCCTTTTATTTTTTTCCATAATTGATCTTTTAAAATAACTTGACTGAGTACTGTAGATACAAAATATGACACATGCCATATAAAGATGGAAACAACTGTCTAATCCTTTCTTCCAGGAAGGATTTACAGAAGTGATATCAGAATTTTGTCCTGAATTATAAATAGCAGTGAGCCAGATTTAAATGATTTAAAGGAGAAAGTCATATCACCAAAGACATTATAGCTCAAAAATATCACTGTGAAGACTAGATTTCTAATCTTCAGATATAATAGAAAAGCAACAGAAGCAATAAGTACTAACTGATACACTTGAAGTGCAGTGAGAAACTTGAAGTATCTCTCTTCAGGAGGTGCTGAACAGTCACCTGCATTTTGCCAGAAATGGTATAAAGGAAACTCTCTTGTTTCATTTGGTGCTAAATTATTTCCTCCAATTCCCTGCTTTTCTTCCATAACACCCTCATCGTTATTAACACCATCATCAGAAACACATTTTGCATGTGGGTATACAGATACTTAATAATGAAACCTTGCCAGTCTCATATTTCAATATTTTAGCTTAGTGGAAAATAATTAATGAACTTTGAAATTAATCTCCTGAATCTAATTCTTAGTTTTATTTTGTTTTAAGAAATGCATGAACCTAAGCATTCTATTTATTGTATTGTCAAAACTTTCATGTACTAATCTGTAGAAAGTGGACAATGCTCCTGCTTACCTGCTATGAAAAGTGGAAAAGGCAAATGCTCCCTGGAGCTGCTTGCCTTAGAAAATGTAAAATGCTAAAATATGAATGTAATATTATGATTATAATGATTATCTGCAATGTGAATAAATGTCTGATGAATTAGTGTTAGAGTGAATGCATCTTCAATAAGAACATGTTCAACTCAGCCTTGCCTTTTGAAAGACAATAAGGAAATTTTAAGAAAAAATATCCATTATTTTCTAGTCCTAGATGAACTAATTATTACTTATGTGACAACTGGGTTTCCTTTCTGAGTCTCGATGGTTCTTTTAAAAATGTGTTTGAAAACAACTAATGTACATATTACCATGTATTACCATGTAATATTGCTGCTTAAAATATGATTTTGTATATAATAGTTTTTATAAGCATATTAACAATTATATAATCCATATACTGTTAGACACACAAAAAAGAGACTCCAAAAAGTACAAAATTTGCTTGAAGCCTTTAGTATATACCTCAGGAATACAAACCATGACTCCTCTCTTTGTTTAGTTATGTATGCTAAGTTCTTTCTACAGAACATGCAGTACCCTCTCTATTTCTGATTGTATTACATTTCTCATAAAGTTATGAGGAGGATCAAATAAAACAATATATTCAGATTCTAACTAAATGAGCACCTTCGCTTAAGTTTGTTATTATTAACATGATCTAGAAAACAAAGGTGAGAGGCACGTGCAATATTTGTGCTTATGTTCATATATGCATGTCTTGTTAATACACATCTTAAATTGCCCAAATATCTTATTGCTCCAAATTATAAAATAGATGTTCTCCTTTGATATTTGCAGTTTGACTCTTTTGTAATTGTAGAAGAGCTTAATTTTCTTTCAGATACATAAGAAGAGCCACCAGCGTCTTGTAAGATTGTTTTAAGAAAGAAAAAGCCTATTCAAAGAGTTCATGCGCCTAATGCTGACACTTAGGCCCTGTTTTCTTAGATTTCATTGTAAGCTATAGCATATTCAAAGAATTAGCTGTGGGCAAAGAAGAAATCTTTCTTCTCTTGGAATAATCAACCGAATTACCCTGTGATAGGAAAACAGAAGTGAAACAAGGATTTGAACGTTTTTAAGCACAAACTTAGATTTGAGCGCCCTTGTCTGCTTGCACTAAGGGATTTTTAAACAAAAAGGTATCCACTTACCTTAAGAAGTACAAAGTTTATTTAAGAGCCCCTGATTTCTTTAGAATACGATCTGAATCTTGGCAATGAACAGAAACACGTGATTTTGCAACATGTGTCCACATGTGGTTCACGAACTCCACATGTGCTCTTTCAGTGGGTCCTGTGACCTCGCTGTGGATCACATGTGTTTTACATATGCTTTGGATGGTTCACATCTGTTTTAAACATTTTTTTTCCCTGACAGTAGAAACCCTTGTTATATGACCATTTGCTATAATAATTAAATTCAAGGAACTTAACTCGAGAAGATTTGTGGGGGAGAGTGTTTGTTAGATTTGATTTATATTTGGCGCTGTGTTGAGTGATACCTATTATAACTGCTTATCGTTCCTCTTTGTAGGTGTACTGCTGCTACGTTTAACCTCACTGAAGCCAGACTAATCCAGAGGATGTTCTTAAACTTGTGTGACTCATATGAAGGTTATCATTTTAGAAGAGACCTTGAAAACCTCTGGATTTAAAGTTAAGAAATAGATAAATAAACTGACATTTCCAAGAGGAAAACTTTTAATTTTATACTGCACAGGCAGAGCTAAAAGCATATGAACACTTAGGGTGAATAATGTGATATTAATCACGTAACAAAAATTAAATTTAAATGAGAAACTTATGTTGTAGTCACAATCACAAAAGCGGATACAAAATTAACATGGACACCCGCCTGTTTTACTTATATCAGGAGAAAATAAAATTTGCTGTAATTTAATGAACTATTTTCTGTTATAGTACACTAATTATCTCCTCCTTTCACCCTCAGGAAGTATCTTTTAAACTCACAGTTGTATCTGAATACATGCTACCTATTAAACATGGAAGTGAGACTTTTGATTAATTACAGAGTATTTGTTTTCATCTATTTTTAAAGAACAGTCTAAAATTAGAGTCTTGCCCCTGAATAAAATAATACCATGTTTAATGAATTCTGAGAAGCAGTGACTCTTCTGTATCTTTACTTGATGTGTGGATATAATGCTCATTAGTGTTAATAATACTTGGAAGTAAATGAAGCCTATCAGATTGTAGCTACCTTATCCGTACACTGAGTAGAAATGTGTTACCCCTTAGCCAACAAGTTACCTAATGCTCAGTTGGCCAAATGTTAAAAGAGATTTGGTGCTGTAGGCGATTAAACCCACAGTCTGCCCCTGAGGACCATGCAGCCGTAAATAAGCATTTTAAAAGAATCTCAGCCTTTAATGAAGAACAGGGGAATTTTCAATCAGTAATCAGAAACAGCTTTGGAAATGCAGGGATAGTGGTATGCATATTTTGATTTGGTGCATAGAACATGTATTGTTTTAGAGACATTCCAAAGGATGGATCTCATTGTATTATCCAATATTTAATGGATTTTGAGCATTTGAAGAAATTAAAGGCAACATTCTAGAATAAAAGGGGGAACACCAGTAAGAAATGATTATATTTAATTAAAAATAAATGAAGTAAAATGTAATGAAAGAACAAGTACAGCAAGAAAAGAAAATATGCAAAATACAAAGTGTGGCAATACTTATAGGCATTGCATACAACTTTAAGTATATTTAGGGAAAAAAAAGCTTTAAATAAAAAGGAAAACATGCTTTTATCTTACACTATGTAATAACAAGGACATTAATGCAGTGTGCAAAATCATCCCAGCTGATGAGTCATCGGAATTCTCAGGAGTGAATGCAATTCCATTCCCATGTTGTTAAATATACTTAGAACAGACCAGAAAGACATTAGAATAGGGGTAGGTCAGAGAAAAGTGAGATCTGGTAATAGGGGAAACACTTATGTTCAGACTGATGGAATGGACGTGATTTAAAATGCTTACCTTTATTTGCAGGGATCACAGTTCTGACTAAATTGGATAGTCAAAACTATTCAATTATTTTGTTTCATTTTTTTCATCTTCTGCTTAGAGTCAATAATCACCCCATATATCTTGCTGTGTATGAGATTGAAGTTCAGCGAGGTGTGGATACAGAGACATAATGGAAGGCAAATTAATGGGTAAATGTGGAATGAGTGGCAAAAAATGGAATCAAGAATGGATAAGGCTATCCCTTTAACTCATGCCATGCAGACACCCATCTTGCTTACAGAAATGACCATGTGCAGTCCTACCAACACTTTGTTGGGTGGGGTGGAAAGAAGGCATTTTCACTACCTTTTCACATACTAATTGCCTGGATGTAATGAAAGAAATTACTAAGAATATGGGTTCAGTGCATGAAAGTAATGGGCATATCCAAACTATTATGATAATGTTGAATCCATCCCCAGTAATTACATCTGGACAGTCTATGCCTCTGCCTCTTTGATATTGACACAAAAATATCTAATACTTGAAACCTAAACAAATTCACAATGGGATTCTACTGATTCTCCCTGATTCCCCAAACCCACCCATCTTGCAATTTTGCCACCTTATTAAAAACAATTCCGTCTTATTAAAAATTCAGACCAGAAACAATGAAGTTGTTTCTGTCTCTCATTCACATCCTATCTGTGAACAAGCCTTGTTGGTTCTGTTATCAAATGCTGTATACACACGGCCGAAATTCTTTTTCGATTTTTATCATTGCTACCCTTGTCCAAGATACTATCATTTCTTATCTGGATCACTGCAGAAGCCTTCTAATTGCATTGGCTCATGTTCTCTTATATCTATGTGGAATATAGAAAAGTTCCTTTTTGCCATACTTGATCATGTCACTTCTTTGTCCAAACTCTTCCATGGTTTCACACTGCACTGAGAGTAAAAGCTACATTTATTTTAAAGGACTGAATGATCTCATCTCTTGGAACCTCATAATCACTTTTCTTCCCTCACTCTGCTCCAGGAACACTGGCTTCTGTGATGCCCTAAACACCAAGCATGATCTTGCTAAAGGGTATTTGCACTTGCTGTTATTTTACCCTTAAAAACACATGTCTTAATATCCTCCAGGATTACTAGCTGCCTTTCTGTAGGTCTCTGTTCAAATGTCACCTTATTGAATAACTGACACTCCCTAGCTCTATGTTATTTTTCTCCGTTGCATGAATCTCCATCCAATATAGCATTCATGTGTCCTCAGTGTCAAGAATAGTACAGATCACATAGCATTTACTCAATAACCATTTGCTAAATGAATTAATTCTCTCACTTCATGTTAAAAAATAAAAGTGTGGCAATTTTATCAAGTCTTGATGTATCAGAAAAATCAATAGACTAAGAAGATATGGTAAGTAGGGAGTGGTCTATAAAGAAAATAGTAAAAAGTCGAGCCCTCGGACTGTCCAGAGCCTGCTGAGGGATACTACATGGGAAACCAGACAACAGACATTTATTACAGGTTTGCTGGTCACTTATTCTAAGCACATAGTAGATTCTGCTCCATGAGGTAAAGACTGTTGTCACTTGATTTGAAAAATGAGAACATCAGTATAGATTAAATAACTTTTCCAAGTCTTTTACTCAGAAAATGTCAAATATAGAGCTTGAACTAAGGCAAGCTGTCTCAGCTTGTTCCTTCTTAAATACTATACTGGATGAATTGCCTTCACCATTGCTATGGTGGAGATGACCCTAATATATCTCATTCCTGACTTAATGGAATTGCTGGACTTTGGAATGTAAGTACCGAATTCTGAAAATATTGTGACTTTACCAAACTGACTCTACCTCAAAATTCTATAACCTGGTAAAACAAGAGATCATGGGATAACCCCTGTATATCTTACTCTCTTTAAATGCAACATATGCATTGTTGTAGATAGTCAACTTTACAAATATATTTTTCTCAATGAAGATCACTATAAACTTATTCTAAGCCCAAATGTTTTACTGAACTCATTTGTTGAAGAGGAAGACCAGGACAATATTTGCATGTGTGATTTTAAACCCCCTCCAGTTAGAACTGTTGAACATAAATAACATCTATAATTTATGCCCTTTACCTTTTTTTGCTAGACCCGTAGGCATTGCATAGAATTAAGATGATAAATATTTGTATCAGGAGGTATAGATTTTATACTTATGTAGTACTCACATGCTATCTTATTAGTTTGCACTGACGTGTGCATAAAGGTGTGTACAAGAATGTGACAGGTGCATGTTTGAAGCTCTTCTTGGAATATTGGCTTCATCCACTTTGTTCAACAGTGCATTCAATGTAGGAACATATCTGTTTTTCTTGAAAATATTCATTAGTGAAGAGAAAAATCCCTGAATCCAATTTAAAAAATTATATTTAATCTTAGTCTACACTTGCTGACTTTTAGAGATCAAGCAAGCCTAAAGAATTATAGTAATACATTGATTTTCCATATGACTAATCTGAGGTATTGAAACATTCAGTGGCTATGCAGAAGCTTCACTGTTATTGACTAGCAAAAGAGAACTTGATGGTTGGTGTGTTGCTTCCTACTCTATTTCTTCATTACTCACATAAAGTGTCGAGACAAGTATCTAAAATAGCAAAGCCTCTTCCAAATACATAAATTAATTTCTAAGTTCTATAGGGCTTTCTTGGCTCCTTTGTTTCATGTTATTTTGTCACATTGTTCCTGAACCTTCTTTTATTCCCTTACCCCCATACATATAAAATAAAACACTGGCATTTAAAAAAAATAATGTATTAAATCATTGTATATTATGAATTTAAATGTAAATATACATACCTAGATATATATATCTCATTATCCCTACTACGTCAACAGACATATGATACTAAAACCAAGAATTGACATGTTGGATAGAAGTGATATCTAACAGAATAAGATGAGCAATGTTTCCCTCTCAGATCAAAGGTGGAAGAATCCAGAACTTTTCCTTTGTTTTTCTTGCTTTTTTGACAGGAGTGTATTTTCCATTATTTCAGGGCTGGTTCTTATACTGGTCTTTATTTTTTGCATTCATAAGCTCTTCTATACTTTTTCCATAGAAAATACTTCCCTTGGCTTTCTTTGTGGATTAATATTTTTAAAACAAAGCTGAACAAAGTAGTAAGTAGGCCCATTTATATGCCATCTGCCACAATGTATTAGTGAATATTCTGAGCTCTGAAGAGCTTTTAAGAAATATAAGCTCTTAATGCTAAGATTGTTATTGTGTTAACAAATACTAGTCTATAAACGCAAACTCTGCAGCTGTAGGAAACATCTTTTTATTTACTTTTTGATTTATAAATTTTATTGCAGACAAGACATCTATCTTTTATGATCATGCATTTAAAATACATATTTGGGAAGGTCTTATTACTTACTTTGGTTTAATAAACAGAGAGATGAAAATTGAGCAGCTGAATGAAGCACTAAAACCCTGACTTTCCGGTGACTTGATGCAGCCACCTGGCTTCCTACAAAGAGATCTTAACCTGTGTAGCAAATGCATTGTTGTGGAGATTAAATAACAAATAGCTGGGAGTAATTCTGAAGGGCAACTCTGGATGACTTCAGGGTGTTAGTTTACCCCTGTGGCCCTATGAGAAGTCTGGACATAATAACAAGGCACTTGTACCAGGGTGTTAGACTTGACTGTGGCAGGTAACCAACATACCTGATTTTGATTATAGTAAGAGGTCAGGATTAAAACAGATACCTAAAAGTCTGAATTTTATTCAGTTCAAGTAACAGATGCTCCTATGTTTGTGAACCTCTCTTGTTTGTTTTTCACAGTAAAAAGAAGTTAGATAAAGACAATAGACCTATTTATTTATTTATTTGTTTGTTTATTTTATTATTTATTTTTGGTACTAGGTATTGAACCCAGGGGCACTTAACCACTGGGCCACATCCCCAGCCTTTTTAATTTTATTTTTTTATTTTTTTATTTTGAGGTAGAGTCTTGCTAGGATACCTAGGACCTCACTAAATTGCTGAGGTTGGCTTTGAACTTGTGACCTTCCTGTCTCAGCCTCCTGAGCAGCTGGGATTACAGGTATGCACCATTGTACTTGGCTACACGTCGTTATTATTTTTTAACTTTTAATTCTATACTAAGAGTTATATTTGTGGCTTCAGGTTTTATTATTATGTTTTTTTCCCCTTAAACTAGTAAGACCAAGTGGTTTGTTAAATGAATGAAATGGCCTAGTGTCTTTTTTTTTTTTTCAGTGTCGACTGAGGTTTTGGTCAGCAGATCACATTATGGGTTAGTATAGATGTGAGAGGATAGAAGCTACAATTGAATGGTAAATACTAATTGAATTTTTTAAAACTGCTTTTAAAATTTCTTAAAATTAAATAAGTTTAACACTGATGTTTGTTTTTATCTTCAATTATAAGATAAACTTGTTAACAGAAATATTCTCATTTTTTCAAATATAACTGGTGTACTTGTAGTTTTCCACTCTGTCATGAGCAAGGGTATTCCTCTTCATTCCCTGGTGCCCTCAGAATTAGTGCTTATTTTCTCATACCTGAGCTCCTGTCTTCCTCTCCCCAATCTTGTTTTCTTTTTGTCTTTTACCATCCCACTTATGTGACCTTCCCCATTTTCTAAAGGTTAAAGGTCAAAACCCATAGTCTTGTAGTGATAGTATCACTCTACAAACTCTCTTTTACTTATCTGCCCAATTTTATCTCACTATTTTTCTACATAAAATCTTCAGACAAATTATTCTATTTATTAATCTTCATGCTTATTCATTCAACAGCTATGTACTTATCATCCACCATGTATAAAATCGTATATACCTATGAAGACTCAAAGAATTTAAAGGTCACAGCTCTCCCCCACTTCAGTTTTAAGCATACTTTCCTTTCAACTCAGAGTTCTTTGTTCCTTCCCAAGCTTCCTGTGAAGAATTTTCTGGAAAATTCTAGTTTTAAAGATCAGTCCTTCTCTATATAAATATACTACATCAATGTATTAGTAAATTTGCTTTATCAGTTGATCCATAGAATAAGGGACCTGATGTTTATTTGTGCCTTACATAGGCTCTTCCCAGCATCCTTCATATAATGCAATCTTAATAACTATTGGGAGGAAATATAAGTAAAACAGAATATGTTTTAAATCAAACGTAAGTTTGAATCCTGTTTGTACCACTGTATAGCTATGTGTCCTTAGGCGATTTATTTAATCCTTCTTAGTGCTTTTTCCTCATTTTATAATGGGGATGATAATAACTACTCCATGGGGAGCTGTGACTGCTAAATATTTAATCATCTTTCCTGTTAATGATGAAGAGGTGTTGAAATTAAACTTGTGAATGTATTCTTTGAATAATCTTTATTTTTTTTAAAAAAAAATAGATTACAGAAGAATGGTAATCCATTCCTGCTAGAATCAAACAGGAATTGCCTCTCTGGTTTATGTACATGCTTAACCTTTACATACATGAAATTGTATTATGGCATATTTTCTTTGGACTAAGTTTATTGCATTGCTTAAGAAGGTCTGGTTTTGATATTTGGCAATAAATAGTAGAAAGAAATTTCCACTTGCAAGCTTCATTAAACAAAGTTTTCACAAGGCCACAGATGTGTCCATTTTAATTGTAATTGCCTAGTAACAAACCTCAGAGCAGCATATTAATGAGTTTAAGTGAGATCTAAGTTTCTCAGTGGCCTCTTCTGTGTTATAGACTGCTACAGTTACCCAAAAGGAAGTGGTTCTACCTATCTGTGCCATCAAGTAGCATGTTTCTCTTGGATGCCACAGTCAATCAATCAGTTTTTAGGAATTATAGGTTCTGAAACCTTGGGAGTCTCAGCATGAAACTGTCACTGTAGGAAATTAAGGTGCCAACCACTCATGCAGAGAGAACCTCTGTGCTGGTTACTTCTCCACTCTAGCTCGATATTTTCTAGAAATGACATCTGAGAAAAACACAAGAACGTTTTTTAATTTGAATGAAATGAAAATTTAGCAGTTGGTTGATTGTGCAGGCTACTCATTATTTGCTTTTTTGTCCTTCAATTTAACCTACTGAAAATGTAAATGTACCTTTATGATCTTTGGAAATGTGGGCTTAATTAAAAACAATTAGCTAAAAAGTGCCTAGCCCAGTGACAGCTCACGTGCTGGTTGATTGATATGACTGCACCCTGAGCAGCATAGCCCTTGACTGCTTCAGCTAAGTTGAGCTTGATGACCGTGCCTGCTAAGTATTGCTCTTCAGGTTTACTTTAAGAGATGTGAAGTGACCCTGCTGAGGTAAGATTTGGATCACAGATGCCCAAGCAAAAGCATGTACCATTGTGCTGTAATGAAAAGCAGATTTTAACATTCAGAAAAAAAAATGTGTATTCAGAAATATTAAAGGAGCTTTATATGGAAAAGGCATCTTTTTAACTGAGTCCCTGCAGGAAACAAATTTCCCCTTGGGTGTTATGTAACCTAAGCATGGTTCAGGCTATGAGATAGGGTTCAGGCAATTTAATGGGGGAAAAGCAACAAACTCAAGATATCCAGACTTGAACTTGAAAGAGGTACAGATGGGAAAAATATACAATGATCAAAATTTATATAGCTTTGCTCTGATCAGGAAATAAGTTCATCAAAAGAAATGGTTCACAAACTTTTTATAACTCAATAATTTAAGATATTCTTTTTTCCATAAGTTGCCTTTTAATGCTTCATTGCATGATAGATGCAAGGTAGAAACTATACATAATAAACTCTGACAATTGAATTATTCTTTCATAATTATTTGTGTGTATAGAGGATAATTTACTGCACTGTACAGAGTACCAGGTTTTAATTCTCTTAAGTGACTTTATCAACATATAAATTGGAAAAATATATATTCATTTTTTCTTGGATCATCTCTTGCTGTTATTATCACTAGCAATAATAATCATAATGTTGTATATGCTACTTATAATTAAATCATTTTTTCTTTTCATTTATAAAATCCAGAAGGTTTATAACACACATTTGTAAACATACAAATGTCAATGCTAAGGTACTACAAAGGTAATAAAACTAAATTTTTTTATGCATTGATCTAAGCAGGAAGCTATTTCCACTGATGTCAGTTAAAGAAAATTACTAATTTATTCTTTTTGACACCCCCCAAAATAAACTGACTTTATATGTCATAAACAGCAAGCAACATCCCCTCCATATAAAAGTTTAGAGTTGCACACCAGTATTTGGGTCTTTTATCAATTCTCTGATGAACACTATGTTATAATAAGCAAAATGCCAGAAAAACAAAGACTAATAGGTAAAGAATTCTTCAAGGGAAGCCAACCCCAAAACATTTCAATCAACAGATCAGGGACATTTCTATTCCTGCATTCAGCCAGTGGTACTGATTATCACTCCAAGTGCGAAAACATCTATCAATTTGAAGAACCACAGGTCACAATACAGATCTTCCCCTATAACCTTTGGCTTCGTATGTAAGCAATGTTATCATAGTGGAGAAATCCTTTGTTTGGATGTAAAAAGTTTTAAAGAAACATCTTTGTCAAACATTTGTTTATGTTTATTTCCCATAATCCCCAGTACATTGGGAGGAGTTTACAAATGTTAATTAACCCTGGTAGTGCCTTTGTTGTTACTTTTCAATCTCTCTTCTTATCTTTCTTTCGTCTTTGCATTTAAAATTGATTATAAGGGTCATTGGTAAAATATCATCAATAAAGTTTGCATGAGACATTGAAGAAACCAATGGCTTTCTCACAGAGAGGCCAACATTTCATTTCTGCTGATTAAAAAAAATGGAGTCCTGTTTTCAATAACAATCTAATAGGGCTGGCAACCATCTGCTACCTATCTTTCCAGCAACACTGACTTCCTCATTGTCTCAAATACAACAATATATTTTCTATTTTTCCACTCTACATGTTGTACCCTCTGATTCTTCCTCTCCCCAATGACAATCCAAACAATCTTTTTTTTTTTTTAATTTTTTTTTATTTTTTAGTTGTAGGCGGACACAATAGCTTTATTTTATTTTTATGTGGTGCTGAGGATCGAACCCAGAGCCTCTCGCGTGCTAGGCGAGCACGCTACCACTGCGCCATAACCCCAGCCCCCCAAACAATCTTTTATATACCTAAATTCCTCTAAGAAATTTGCTTTAACATTTCAGACCAACCTCCATAGAAAGCAGTTAATGAACTCCTCCTTCTGTTATCTGTTGTAGCTAGGTTATGTGTTCACACATGCAAATACATATAATTATTGATCTTGAGAGTAGGGGAGTTGTCTTTTTTCTATCTCCTATATTACCTGTATTTGGGGTTGGCTTCCCTTGAAGAATTCTTTACCTGCATTACCTTTAATCACAGCTTTGCTTATGGATTCATAAAGAGTCTTGTATCACCAAAAATCTTTTTCCTTTTAAATTATATGGGGTTAATTTAAAGTGATCAATAATCTGTATATATTAAACCATTATCTATGATACTTGCTAGTGATGATAGAATCTGCTACAATCCTTCCTCTGCCTTTCTCTTCAACTTCATTCTAAACCTCTTTTCCTTATGTTCTTGTGATAAGGACATATTTTTTCCCTGTACACCTGCACACAGTTATGCATATATATATATATATATATATGCAAATATGTATATATTTTTAATGTAAGTCTATCTTCTCCTTGCCCTGTAATTTTCTTATTCACTCATTGATTTTTAATTATCTTTTAAGATTCAATTCAGGCACCATCCCTCATGGAAGCCCTTGTCCCTAAAGACATGCACACCTTACACTTACCTGTAACAACTGTCCTGTTATAGTACCTAAGGCATTCCTCTGTCAGGGAAGGTGTCATATTATACAATATTCAAAAAGCACATCTATGTGTCTTTCTTTCCATGGTGAACTAAACCCTTCAAGGAAAGGGGCCATGTTTTATCTATCCCTGAATCCCTCCCATGTGGCAAAGACCAGTCAGGTGGCAAGCAGGTATCAAACATGAGCAGAATGTGGGTACAGAGACCCAGTGACCACTCCTCAAGCATGCACTAGTTTTGTTTTCACTGTGTAAGGCCAAACCTTACACAGTAATAGTAATATCATTAATAGCCATGACCATAAAATATATAAAAGTGTTTTTAAAACTGTTGTTATCAAGTGGTAGTTAATTTTCTTATGAAAGAGGTTTAGGCAAAAACCCTGGATCTTTAATTTATTTTAGGAAGGATATGCAAATTTTTAGGACAGTTAGCAATGGGCCAATCAATTTGAGTTTTGCTTAGTTTAACTATTTCTTTACCTTGAGTGGTCACACACATAGACAAACCCAGACAGGATTTAGTGCTTGGCTTTCTGTTTCTATGATCAAGGAGATTGATGCTATCACCTTCTTTGGCTGACTGCATAGGAAACAGTTGAGGCTTCATCCCTGCCACATGACTGCTCTGAGCTGCCAGGCTGCTTCTTGGAGAAACACAGGAGCATGAATGAGCCCTTGAAAGATAGACAAGTGTGAAGAGATGACTATCTCATGTTACATAAAGCTCTAACATACTATGTATATCTAGTATTTTTAAAGAAAAGTGATCATAGGAAGGTATTTTGGACCTGAGAATTTTTACTGGTCTAGAGCACATTTGACATCTATCAGAGAAATGATACTTTTTTTTTCCTGATTCATACATGAGTCTGTTAAATGGATCTTTTGCTTTCTTGCATTTTCTACATGTATTTCAGAGAAAAAAAATAGCACAAAGAGAGAATGGAGAGACTGAGTATTTTAACTCTTCTGAATTCCTGTTAGTGATTTGGCAGTTACCATGTTGGTTCAGGGATAAACATGTCTTCAATTACTTTGTAATTACATGAGATACAGCAGTGTTTTGAATGATGCAGTTTCTCCATCAATTTAGCTGGCTGCTATAGCCCTCAGTAGCCACCAGAGTCCCAGATTAAAGAGAACCAGCAGAAGATCCACTTACCTGGGTTCTTTCTGGACAGACTTTCTGTAGCTCTCTGGGGTCAAACTACAAATAGAACTTTAATGACACAACCACAGCTTTGAACATTTAGCACTTGTGGATTCTATGGTGAGAGAAGAGGGCATATAGTAGCAGCCTAGAGGCCACACTCATGTTGACCAGGGAGGGCAGCGGGCAGGGAGACAAAAAGAGAGGGATTCATGGGCCAATGAATATGTGGGGTCCAGGAAATTATCCAAACAGGTTTTCTGTGAACAGTTTTAATCAGTGGCTTTAAAACAAGCAGGCTTGAGTTTCAGGGGTCACACCGTGACTGATAAGAAGTCACTGTAACAGATCTGCACAGTGAGGATGAAAGGAGACAGCCAAGTAGGCTAACTCTAAGCATCTCATGGGGAAGTGGTCACCAGGAGGCAATTGTACTAGGTAGATCTGGATCTGCAACAAGAAAGAACAGTGAGGAGGCATAGGGTTGTGAACCACATTGAAGGTGACTGAATCCTGCTTCTGATAAGGAAAAGTCCAATTTGCATTCCAAATGAGTGTTGAAGCAACATGAAGTTATAAGCATTCACAGTCAGCAGAATGACTGGTCTTTAACTCTGTTCAAAATTAATATGTGAGCAATAAATGTGAAGAAAAGACCTAAATGGTTATTGTGACTGAAATAGTCATGTAGGTATATACATACTCATTTACTCCTCATTCCTAGTATTCCATCTGCTTCCCTTTAAAAAAAATGTATGCAGTATATGTCAATATTTAGAGCCAATTTTGTTCTTCAATGATGTGAGAGAAATATCAGTTTAAACTTATGTCACTGATTACAACAGCGAATTGGGACTATAAAAAATTATTGTGAATTGGGGAATATGCCTTACATAAAGCATTATATTGAGTGTCAGAAAGACCTGGAATTTTCCCAAAGACAAATAGAAGCTGCAATATAAGGAAAAAGAACTCTAAGATGCACACACTGAAGTGAAAATAACTTTGGAATACTTTAGGCAAATAAATTCAGAAATATTTTAGGGGGTTCAGCTTTATAATTAGATTTTTAATATATAAGCATGTTTATTTTACATCATTCTTAACAATATGGAATTTTGTCTCATTTTTAATATTCTTCCCTATAAAGTGTAGGTTTGAAAAAGCCCACAAAATGTTTGAAAAGCTAATACATTTTTTCAAAGTGACAATGTATAAATTCAAATGCCCTTCAGACTCAGCATGTGTAAATTTTAATAAATACAAATATTTATATTTATTCTTCTACCTATAGTAATTATAGTAATTTCGTAGTAACTATATTACTATGAAAATGGTTTAATAAAATATAAAAGTAAAGTCAACTTTGACATTTTTTTAACAAAACAATGCTCAAGTTTGACAAAAACATTCACAAAATTCTGTATATTTCACAATAAAAAGGAATCCATTACATCACGTGACCAATAAAACAAAGCTCTATAAAGCTATGTAAAGTGTAGATTAGGAGAGAAAATTGTGATATGTCATAATACAACATTATTTTGTTGATGGAAACAAACATCTGGAAATTAGAATTTCCAGATTCATTAATAGCAAAATTTTCAGCAATTATCAGAGTTTTACATACAGAAAGCTTGCTGATACCATTCTGCATGTAATTGTGTATGCTCTTAAGGATCAGAGCAGATACACTTTTCATTGATAAAACTGTGGAATACCTGAGAAATGAACTTTCTGCAATTCTATTGTATTGCTCTTGAAGGCTCTAATGCCTGTTCCTGGATTCCTTTCTTTTGTCCTCTGCCACACAAAACTTAAAAAAAAAAAAACAGAAAATTTTGACTAAGTCTATTTACTATATGTACATATAGAGAGAAATTGTGGGTTGTTAGGATGTCTTAGGAAAGATGAAAAGAGTGAGTTTTATATTAGAGTCAGAAATCAGAAAATAATTACTAATGTAATAACCGAATCTAGTCCAACACCAAATTTGCACATGGTAGCAGCTTCCAGAGTTTAGAAAAGGTCAAGGGAGGAGAAGAGGTGCTTAGGATGAGTTGGTCAAAAATAATAAGCTCTTGGCTAAGAAAGAAGCATCTTGCATAGAGATTTCTTATATGAACTCCAGACTAACAGAGTTTCTAAGACAAGATTTTAGTCATTGTTTGTCATTATGGGCTTTTTTTTTAATTATAAAAAGTATTAGGTAGTTTAAGGAATTTTCCTGAAAAATGTTGTATGACTTTCTTAGATGAAGACTCCTTTAAGAAACTGAAGAACAATGAGAGATCTTTACATATGAAAATTTAGGAGTGGCCCAAATGGTATATCTTGGAAAAGATAAAAGATACAGCTTGATTGAAACTAATATATTTGGTTATTTATACCAGCATGAATTCAAGCAGATGCCAACTATTTCAAGGGTTAAAATCTAATACTATTATTAATTTTATTTCAGTCTTTTGCATTTGATGGTCTAAATTTGAAAGATTATTTTAGAAACAATGAAATGATAAAGTAATCCTTTCATGTGACCATAAAGAAAACAAAACAAACATAAAAATGTATGAAGTTATTAATAATAAACATAACAAAGAATAACATGTAAAACAAAAATAAATAAAATCAAAGCCAATGCTTTAAAAAGGCAGCTAAAGGCCGAGTGCAGTGGCACATGCCTGTAATCCCAGCACTTTGGGAGGCTGAATAGGAGAATTGTGAGTTCAAAGCCAACCTCAGCAACGGCCAGGCACTAATCAACTCAGTGAGACCCTGTCTCTACATAAAACACAAAATAGGGCTGAGGATGAGGCTCAGTGGTCGAGTAACCCTGAGTTCAATCCCCGGTACCAAAAATAAATAAATAAAATTAAGTAAATAAATAAATAGGGAGCTAAAAATTATTTTTAAAAAGAATATTGTGTTTGATATCTAGAACAGATTGAGTAATCATGTGCCTCTTAATTAAATCTGGTATCAATACACTTTAAATATAATAGAACATGAAAATTTTCCAGATCCATACAAATTGCTCAAATTAAATTAAGACAATGTGGGGAACTATAAAAGTCCAGAAACAATAGACAAAAGTGTTAAAGTATAGTCAAAAGTTTAATTTCCCCAAAGGTGCCAGACCTTGACAGTTTCTCAGGTGAGTTTTACGAAACAATCAAGAGACAAGAAATTCCCATTTTTAGAGATACTGCTTCAGATCATCCAAAACAATTGAAAATTTCTTAATAGATTCTCATATGAGATTGGCTTGAGTTTTATGTCAAAACTGATGTGATGAACTAAAATTGATTTCCATGCATGTATGAGTTAGTTGAGATGAACTCAACTACTATGTAGAACTCTAATAAAAAAAATTCAATGTGGGTATATTTGAGGTTTATAAATATAAATACGTACATCAGATACATAAATACAGGCAACAAACAATTGACGTATTACAAATAAAACACAATATGTTTAAAGTGTTAGTTTAGTACTAAAATTATAATTAAAAAATATAAGAGAGTGACACTACATTAAAGATGAGACAGGAAAGATTTACTGAAATTTAACAGGCAAACTAGACCTCCAAATGCCCATCTATCTCACTGAGATTCCTTTTATGTAGACACATTTACTATACAGCTCATGTTGAGCAAATAATGAGTATTATATGACTCCATGATATAGTTTGCATGTGAGGTGTTCCCCAAAAGCTCACATGTGAGACCATCCAAGAAGATTTGGAGGAGAAATGATTGAGCTATAACCTTAAACTTATCAGTGAATTAATCCCCTGGGAGGGATTAACTGAGTGGTAACTGAAGTGATAGGATGTTGCTGGAGGAGATAGGAATTAGAGCGTGGCTTTGGTGTATACATTTGTGCCTGGAGAGTGGAGTCTCTCTCTCTCTGCTTTCTGATCACAATGATATGAGCTGCTTCCCTCTGCTACCCTCTCCTGCCATAATGTTCAGCCTCACCTCAAGCCCAGAGGAATGGAGCCAGCCTTCTATGGACTAAGACCTCTGAAACCGTGAGCCCTCAAATAAACTTTTCCTTCTCTACAATTGTTTTGGTCAGATCTTTTAGTCATAGCTGACTAAAACAACCCACTATCACTTCTGCCTGGCTAGTTAGATGGAAGGTGTACTTGGAACCAAAAGACATAACTCTTGAGCAAATCTGTGATTCATATGTGACATGAATATGATGACATAATCAATGAGAGCAATAGAATTTTCTCTCTGATGATTGTTTGAATTAGGAAATACCACCGAGTCAGTGGAATAATTCAGGTGGCATCTAAGGCCATGTAAGTTCTATGAAGGGCACAGTTATGTGGAACTGTAAGTAGCATGACAGAGGAGACACTAAGAAATTGAGAAGGAAGTGATGAGAAAAATAAAAGACATTTCATGGAGGGAGTGGGAAAGCTCAAAAGTAGTCAACATTCAGAAATGAAAATTAGAGAAAACCAGAAACACCATGAGAAAAATAGCCCATGAAAGACTGAAAAAGTAGGCATTTGTTCACTATAAATTGCTCTGTTGTTAAAGCAGGGGTCATCAATTTGCAGCTAACAGCCAGATAAAGCCCACCTCCTCTTTTTGTACTGTTCATAAGCCAATATTTTATACAATTTTAAATGATCTAGTAAAGCTAAGTGGGAAATATACTTAATAACAATTAATAATTATATATAATATCGTTAAATCTGTATAATGCTTTTGTAGTATGGCCATTTTAACAATATTAATTCTGCCTATACAAGAGCGAGGGAGATTTTTCCATCTTCCAAGGTCTTCTTTAGTTTTTTTTTTGGTACCGAGGATTGAAATCAGGGGCACTCGACCACTGAGCCACATCCCCAGCCCTATTTTGTGTTTTATGTAGAGACAGGGTCTCACTGAGTTGCTTAGCGCCTCGCCCTTGCTGAGGCTGGCTTTGAACTCGCGATTCTTCTGTCTCAGCCTCCCTAAGTGCTGGGATTACAGGCTTGAGCCACCGCGCCCGGCTTAGTTTTTTTTTTGTTTTTTTTTTAGTGTTCTGTGGTTTTTATTGTAGAGGTTTTTCATCTCTTTTGTTAGGTTGATTCCCAAGTATATTTATATTTTTGAGGCTATTGTGAATGGGGTAGTTCTCTTAATTTCTCTATAAGAAGATTCATCACTGATGTACAGAAATAAATTTGATTTGTGGTGTTAATTTTATATCCTGCTACTTTTCTGAATTCATTTATTAGTTCTAGAAGTTTTCTGGTGGAATTTTTTGGGTCCTCTATGCATAAAATCATATTGTCAGGAAATGGTGATAGCTAGAATTCTTCTTAGAGACCCTGCACCTACTAGAAGAAAAAGCAGCCCAAATCTTCATCACATCAGCTTAGGATCTGACTTCCTTAACAAGACTCCTAAAGCGCAACAAGTAAAATCAAGAATCAATAAAAGGGATGGATTCAAACTAAAAAGCTTCCTCTCAGCAAAGAAAACCAATCAGTAACTTGAAGAGATAGCCTACAGAATGGGAGAAAATCTTTACCACATGCACATCAGATAGAGCACTAATCTCCAGGATATATAAGAAACACAAAAAACTTAACACCAAAAAAACAAATAACCCAATCAATAAATGTGTTAAGGAAATAAGTAGACACTTCACAGATGAAGATATACAATTGATCAACAAATACATGAAAAATATTCAACATCTCTAGCAGTTAGAGAAATGCAAATCAAAACTACTCTAAGATTTCATCTCACTCTAGTCAGAATGGCGATTATCAAGAATACAAGCAACAATAAGTGTTGGCAAGGATGTGGGGGAAAAGGTACACTTATCCACTGCTAGTGGGACTGAAAATTGATGCAACTACTCTGGAAAGCAGTGGGGAGATTCTTTAGAAAACTTGGAATGGAACCACCATATGACCTAGCTATCCTACTCCTCTGTCTATACCCAGAGGACTTAAAATCAGCATACTCTCAATTCACAGTGGCTAAACTGTGGAACCAACCCAGATGCCCTTCAATAAACAAATGGATAAAGAAACAGTGTTATATATACACAATGAAATATTACTCAGTCTTAAAGAAGAATGAAATTATGGCATTTGCCAGTAAATATTTAGAGTTGAAGAATATCATGCTAAGCAAAATTAGTCAATCCCAAAAAACCAAAGGTCAAATGTTTTCTCTGATAAGTGAATGCTGATCCACAGGCAGGGGGCAAACAAGGGAAGAATGGAGGAATTTTGGATTGGGAAGAGGGAAGAGAGAGATAGTGAGGGGATATTGGGGTGGGAAAGATGGTGGAATGAGACAGACATTATAATCCTATGTACTGGTATGATTGCATGAATGATGTTACTCTACATAGTGTACAACCAGAGAAATGAAAAGTTGTGCTCCATTTGTGTACAATGAGTCAAAATGCATTCTGCTGTCATGTATAACTAATTAGAACAAATTAAAAAAGGAATTATACATAATCCCAACTTCCATGTCCATACACAATTGTATTAGAACATGCCACACCCATTCCATGCTGTCTTGGCAAAGTAGAATATTTGCTACAAAGAGGGTCTGAAGTTATCACATCACTTTGCACTGATAAGACTTCCTGTTAAAGCAAATAGAAGTGATAAAGTAAAACAGCGTTCTAAGTGACACTATGTGAAATGACATGAGTATTCATACTGAAACATGAAATATGTAAAATCTCATAGCAGATCATTATTAACAGACTAACATTTTCATTAATAATAATTTCGATTATGAGGAACAGCAACTAAATCCCAATTAAATAAAATGTTATCCCCTCAGAAAATCATTCCATTTTTTGCTTTAGTCAACCTGTTACAAAATATTTTATTCAATTACTTTATGTTGAAAATTCTATTATCTCATGTAAATACATGCATATTACCCTAAATTTCAATTCTTGCCTCCAAAATCTTAAATATTGTTTTTTTTTTCTTAAAGAAAAAGTTTGCAAAACTCTAATCTAACTAGTTCCCATGTTGGGTTTTAGTGCACATGTGTCCTTACAATATATCTTATATTTTTTGTGAAAAATTTAGGAATTTTTGCTTCTTGAGCAAAAAAGAACAGCTACAACTGTAAGAGTGCCAAGAGTTCTCTCTAAAATGATAAATTTTGAGGCAAAATGAATTACATAAAATTAAAGAGGAAACTTCATCTAAAAAGTAGTAGGTACTAAAGAAAACAGTAATGAGTTCATATTTTATGTAACAATATCTACTAGGAAAACAATGAGTTTATATAAATAGTCATTTTGTTAGAGATTAATACTATTTTTGTTCGTAACAGATCAGCTAGATAAAAAAGTAAGAAGCCGGCTGAAGTGGCACATGCCTGTAATCCCAGCAAATGGGGAGGCTAAGGTAGAACGATTGTGAATTCAAAGCCGGCCTCAGCAAAAATGAGGTGATAAGCAACTCAATGAGACCCTGTCTCTAAATAAAATACAAAATAGGGCTGGGGATGTGGCTAGTGGTTGAGTGCCCCCGAGTTCAATCGCCGGTATCCACCTCCGAGCCAAAAGTAAGTTGCGGAATTCATATATAGAATGCATAAACTTCTGTATGCTATTGTTTGAGGATACCTATTTTATTTTGTCTACATATTCTTTTGAAAAGTATTCGTATTCCAAGCCATAAGAGTAGCTCTACTTCAGTCTAAAAAGTGAAATTCTCATAAATTTACATTATTTGACCACAATGAAAGAAATTGAGAAAACACAAATTTTTTCATCATATGGCAATCAAGCATATTACCTAAAAGTTAAAAATAAAATCCTTATCAACATAATTACTGGGTGAAAAATGAAAGAAAAATTGCAATGTAAGGAAGGAGAAAAGGATGCTGCAAACCATATATAGGAAACATGGTTCAAGTTTTATTTGGTAAACAAATTTCTAAGCAATTAAATTATTTTAAAAACAGTGAGAATAATTTTATTTCCCTCAGGAATTTAAAGAGATGCAAAATAAAGTTAAGAACACAAAAGAAAGGAAATAATTGTGTTTAAAACAAAACCACAGTAGGAAAAGTACTATTGACAGACACAAGTAAGAGAATGTTAATGGTTAAATAATAAGAAAATATAACAAATGTTGTCATTAGCAAAGGTAATCAAGAAAAAAATAATAAATACAAGTGGAAAACTAGAGATAAAGCAAATTATTGGGAGAAACATAGTGTATATTTCAGTGAATCCTTTCCATAGGAAGACAATGGTTGTCTACAGTTCTGAGGAACTATTCCTTAGAATATTACCTTCTCTCCATATTTTCTCTCTTGTTCATCTGAGTGCTGTGGTGATTCCTTTCTTTCCAGACACAGTATAGGATGGTATTCCTTCCTTCTGGACGCTAGGCTTGGTCATACCACTTGCTTTGGGCATTGAAATCTCTGTGGAAGCTCTGAGCAGGCTGTGCATGCCACCATTATGAGGGTGCATATCCATTTGTTTGAATTTCTATATGGTACCAGATGGGCTGTTTAACCTGGACATGCAGCAGAATTGTGAATTTGTAAAATAAATCTCAGTGTGCTAAGACACTGAAACTTGGGAAATATTTCAATCTATCCTAATATTAAGTATAATAAAAATATCTCAACTTCCACATTCGTTACAATTTTTTATTCATTTAATTTTTTAACTTGATATGCTCTATTATTCTTGAAAAATCTCTACCCAAATTCCTGCTCAATATTTGTTTCTTTGGATATAACCATTCTGCTATTAGTTCCATCTGTTCTTCTCTTTGTATTCAATACAAATAACGTTTTGTTTTTATAATATTCATTGATTTTTTTGAATGAATACATACCTCTCAGAATAATAAATATGTTCATGTTAGAACCTGTTGTAACCGTTGGCTTTGTTTTCTCTGATAGTAATTACACCATTTATCTAACAAGGCATCTTTTTTAATAGTATTGCCTTTTCTTGAATATTTTTATCATCAGAAGAGAGCTCATTTTAGACTGTGTTCTGAATCTGCTGGAGGAAGTTTCCTTGGAGAACAGGATATGATGTTCTGTCATGACCTTTATTCTGATTTATCTACTGTAAGAAAGGAGAATGAAGAAGGAGGCCTCTCTCACCTCCACTCCCCACAGGAGGGTTTTGCATGTGTGGTCATCATTTGGTGTGGGTTCTTCCTAGATCTCAGTAGCTTTTAAAGCTGCCACTACCCCTTCTCCTCCAGAATCTCCTATATCCTCCTGCTTGTCAGAACCACTATTCTGGACCTTTCTGAGTCCAGTTCTATGGGAAGGAGAGGCAAGAAAGTAGTATGAAGCCTCTTACATGATGATTCCTTTGTGATCTACCCATGAGGCACTCTGGGGATTATATAAGTACCAAAACAACCTTCTCTTCTTGCTTTCTGTTTGCAGCTTCCCCAGAGACCTGATCTGCAATTCCTATGCTACAGGCTAATCTCTTCCACCTGATCATTTAACATTTTCCCTTTCTTGGGCTTTTGGCATTATATCCCTTATTTAGTTTGGGACACTTTGCCCTTTGAAAGTGTTCTTCTTGAGGAGTTTCCCTTTGAGAACAACTTCAGACTGGCTTTCTCACACAGATCCACATCCAGTCCTCAGGAAAACTTGTCAATAGAAAGTAACTTTCTGTCAACAGCCTTCTGTCTCTTTTCTCTGCCAGCTCAAGTCAGTCAAATGCCATTAGAATTTGCCTATAAAAGCTAAACACCTGTTTTTGCTTTAATTCCATAGACCATAAATCCAAACTTTGAGTGGTTCAGGAATAGCCATTATGCTATTAAACCCCCTGTCTTCTGCCACCGTGGACTTCTGGACTGTTCTCATGCTGAATGCCCCTAACTGTCCACACTCTACCCAATAGAGAACAAGGACTCTGGGTTATTTCCCCCAACTTTGCCCTCTTTCAGCAATAAGTAGCTTAGAGATGTTGTTGCCCATTTTCCATACAAATGGAAGCTAGAAATTGACAGTGGGGAATATTCTGTAACAGGAGTTCACTTGATGCTTTGACTATATTCCTTGTCGCTTTGAAACTTATGTGATTTTTTCTTTTTCCCAAACTTCTTCTCCCTTTCTCCTCCCTAATCATCTTTTCCCTAACCTTTTGCTTGATCCTTTCTGATCTTCTTTTTTCTAACCTTCTCCTCCCTGATTGTCTTTTCCCTGATCTTCTCCTTCTTGATCTCTACTACCCAATCTCATTTTCTCTGAATCACCTCTTTAAAACCTCCTGTTCCTGCTGATGGGCAGAATCACAGCCTCTGGGACAGGAGTAATCTGTTTCTCCTTTGCTAGCAAAGCAATAAACCACATTTTCACTTCTTCCAAACAAACAAACAACAGCAACAAAAACCCAAAAACAAACAAAAAAAAAAAACTCTGCTTCTCTCAGAAGGAATACTGACCAGTTTCTGAGTGCAGGTGAGGAGCAACAGGCAGCAGAACACCTTTTGTCATTTCTTGGCATGCCCCTCATACCAGGTCATCATGCTTTGAACCTATGATTACTCTCTCCTTTCTATTCCTTAATTGAAACTGAGAAATTGGTTTTAATATTTTGTTACATTCGTCCAAAGTTTCAATTTGTTCTTGTCTTCTACACATATAATAAAAATCTTCATCTTAGTTTTTACTCATCTAAGAGATACTCTTCTGTTTTTCTGCACAGTTATAGTTTATAAGTAAGTATCATATCAATCATTTCCAGGGATCTAGAGGAGACATACCCAGCTGGGAACCTGGACTCAGTCTGCAATCTTAAAATGACACTTCTCTGATAGTTCTACTGCTCATAGAATATGTTACTTTTTCTGCCATATATCTGTGTCATTTATTTTGACCAACTATAGATCAAAATATTTAACTCTTTAGAAATATCCCCTCTATTAAACATATTATACTATTTATAGAGTACTTCCAGGGACTCTCAATTCCTAACATTCAATGACATGACAAAATAGATAGATGGTAGGTAGATAAATATGTATGTGTATATATTGGAAAATATTTTAGGAAGAGAAAAATTTTCAAAATCATATGCAATCATAGTCCAAGGAATCCAAAGGGTACAGACTTGGTTTTGTGAGTGAGCAGCAAGAAGAGGGATATTGGGTACAATGTCTTCCGCAGACATTATTTTTCACTCTTGACACTTGATCTTGGTGCATTTATTTACCCAGATCATTTTATTTCTAGTTGAATTAGAATTCTGGAAGATCTGCCAAGTTTGGGAAGGTGTAGTAACTTTAAGCTTCAGAGTCAGAGATGTAGACTCTTGTTTACCCAAGGCAGTGAAATCTACTGTCACATGGTATTCCATATTCCCAGACAGTTATTCAAGACATTGAGTGGAGTCCTCAATGTTCAGTCTACTTAGTAAAGACCAGATGTCCTAAAACTACATCAGTTTATATTTTAATCTTCACTAAGCATCCTCAACAATTTCTTAATCATTGCCTTTTTTACATTCATGTAGTTATGCTTCATTGTGCTGATTGTAGTACTATATCACAGGTGATGCAATACTTGTGAGGTGCTCCTGACCAGGCTATAATGTTATTATTCACCGAGGGGCTACCCAATTAATGCATAATAACTAATTTTTAAATTTGTGTGTTGTTAATTAGAAAACACTTTGAAATAGTGTGAAGAATAGAACCAAAATGGGATCTCCAGAAACTCTGCATTTAGTTTCAAAATATCTTTTCTAAATGGAAGGCAAACCTTTATAGAGAACTTTTTATATAGAAGACACACTTTCATATATAAGGCAAACTTTTATACAGCTTCATTGTTATACTCAAAATTGGGAAATAATCCTCACCTTTACTAGTCTGAAAACCCTAATCGGTTGCCAGGATTCTGTAACATAGAAAGTTGGTACGGGGGACCTAGGTGTCAGTAAGGGCCCAAAGAAACCACTTACCAATTCCTGGAATAAGAGCACTCCAGGAAAGATGGTGAGTGGCTATTTTCAATTCTAACTCCCTTTTCATATAAAAACAATAATGATAACACTAAATGAAGCCTCCTATGTCCCCATGCTGTAGTGCTGAATTGCAATGAACCTGGCTTCAGTGCTGTGGAGTGATGGCATTCCCCAATCTCATTACTGAAAACTCTGTCTTGTCATTTAACATTTAGTGGAGCGTGCAGTGTTGTAGGTGAAATTTTCTTTCAGTTTAAATACATGACTGTAACAGGAAGTTGGAGTCTGTTTTATCTTCAGGAGGATGGATAGGGACATTCATTCATTTTTGCATACATTGGGTAAATATTTAAGTACCTGATATATATCAACATGATGCCATTTGTTAAGGGATATAAAAGAAGCCTTACTGCTCAGGATCCCGAAAGTGGAGATCCTTACTTTGGCACCTTCAATTGCATCTTAAATTTCACTTAACCCTACTTCTTAGCAAGCAAAAATGATGACAGATATTCCTGGGTGTGTGTGTCCATATGTGTGTGTGTGAGTGTGTGTTACTGAAGATGGAGCCCTAGGCCATTCTACCACTAAGCTACATCCTCAGTTCTTTTTATTTCATATTATGAAAGAGCTTCTCATGAAATTGTCAAGGCTGGCCTTGAACTTGTGATCCACCTGTTTCAACCTCCTACACTGGTGGGATTACAGGTGTATGTCACCATGCCTGGCCAGATGCCAATTCTGATCAATTATTTCATTATTGCCTTCAAAAAAATGCAATTTTGCAAAATCAGAAATTGGGTCTGAGGAGGTTCATATTTTGGCCAAAGTAACAACTGGTAAGTAAAGTAATAACACAATTACTAGGTGAAATGACAGAGCCAGGACCTCAATTCAGGTTTATTTTTCTCTGAAGTCTCTTGTTTTAACTTCTAATCTATATTTCATCCAAAGTACTAAATTGAAACTACTTATTACATTTTTAAAGTAGAGTAGAAATCAAAGTAAATAAGGGAATAGATGAGTTGGAGACACCAAAGTCAGTCACTACATCACAAGCCTAGCAAACATTCTCCCTTCATTCCTTACATATAAATTATATCACATATTACATATAAATCTATATTCAAGTCTTGAAAATTTATCTTCCCAAATATTTTCCAGGTGGGTTCTTTTCTTTATACTTTTCCTAGCAATACCTTTCTGGATTGTTTTTCTGCTTCAAATTTTGTGTCCTTAATCTATCTGTTGAATTATCACATAATAATCAATGCAATATACACATCTGACCAGTTCACCTTCACATGAAGAATTTGCCAATGAATTTCCATCATCTAATCAAACACCCCATGTCTGTCATGGGATTTAGCTCCTATATTCATCTCCAGCCATGACCTTGCTTCCCTTTGGAGTCTCCTAAAGTATAAAGACAAATATTTCTCACTACATTCGTCACTGTTTCATGCATTCTTTATTTTAAACATACTTTCCCTTTCTCTTTGGATGTTAAGGGCCTCTCCATATTTCCAATACACCACACATACCTCTCTATCCTAGCATTTTATGGGTTAAATTTGAAAATACCTACCTCTGTGTATTCAATGTGGGGCATTATGTTTTTTCAAACATGATTCTCCAGTGCCTTATCAAGAGCATAACAATGAATGTTTATTAAAGTGAATTAAAACAAAATGAGAGTAAAACAAACCAACCAACCATCATTATAACAACAAAACCAAATCAATGACTGAGATATTTTTAGTTTTTTCTGATAGAATATAGAAAATACTTGTGAGGAGAGGATGGTGAGACATCAGCAGACTTAGGTAATTCTCACGGGCTTACCACTTGACTACATTTACTTGTTATATTACTTTAGAACATCCATTAGAATCTGGGGCAAGTCTCAACTTCCTAATTAGTTAAGTAGTGCATTGTATCATCCTTTGGATATCATTCAAGGCATAAAAGTCCATGGTTACCGAAGTAACTACGCTGCACACCAGAAATGCTTTTCTAGGGGATGTGTTTCTTCTGGAGGCCACAATGTGAATTGAGAGAAGATCTACACCTAAAGTAAAAGCAAGACATTAAGAAAAATTATGTGTTGTAGACAGAAACATCTTTCCTGCTCCAAGTACGTACCCTAAAATGATATGCCACTAGTTAAAAGGAACTCTAAGGGAGAAAATGTGGATGCAAAGTGGCACACAGCACCCCAATCTTGGGCACATTGCAGTCTTTGTGCATGTTTACTGTCTTCTCTTATTTTATGAGCTGCCAGCATGGTTTTGCATTCTAATTATACCTGAGGATCCTGTTGAAATCTTACATGGCTAAAGATGCAGGAGCAGCCATCCCTGGCTCTAAGAAGAATTGTTTCTTCAGTGACAAAATGTTGAGCTTGAGAGACTCCATCTGCTGTGGCCCTAGATGTCACATGAAAAAAAAGCTCTCATCAGTGGGCCTGGGCACTTTGTTTTCTGGTAGAACACTCATCTCTTTGGTGGGGACATACTCAAGTTTTGGGTATTGGAGGCTGTCCCAGCAGTTTACAAAAAATAGTGGCACAGGGTCTGCAAAATCATACACACTGTATTTCAGTCACTTCTACCTCCGTAGAAGGCTATGATTGCAGTTCTAGAATGTGGGGGCCTTATGGATTGGTTGAACAAAGGAAAATAAAATTCATTGTAAATGTTTACACTGTTAAGGGACTAAGGGTTTGGGAAGGTGTGATTTCATCACAGTCAGCTGGTTTCTAAAACTAGAATTCTTTTGACATTATTAAGAATCAATTAAGCATTATTCCCCCAGGTATTGTCATGGTCTCTTGGCAATTTATCCAGGGTATATTCATAGCCTCTTTGTAGGTGAAGTACAAATGGGACTGATTTAGATCAAGGATAGCTTTAAAACTAATGAGTGGATCCCAGAGACAGACTAATGAAAAGCTTTACAAGAAATTTTCTCAACTATCTTCTATGTGCCCAACTTTAAAGCATTTAGCAGTTTCCTTCAACCTTCTTAAGAACAAAGAGACAAAATTGAGGACCATATTTATTAAAGACCCAATAAAAATTGCATGGAATTATATAAGTATAGCTAAAAGTTCACAATTTATAGCAGTAAGCCTTAGGTTTATCTTCAGAAAAGGAGACAGTTGGTTTTACTATAAGAAATTATAGAAGTCGTAATTTACAAAAATCATTGTTGAGGGATTTGTTAAAAGCAGATCATGGGTCTCAGCTTTTAGTGAATTTATTTTGAACCTCCTGAAGCAGACACTGCAAATTTTTACATTCTAATGAGTGAACTAAAAACATATATTTCAAAGCAAATAGCACTCATAAATTACATTTATGACACATGAGGTTGCTGACTGCTGTGCAGGGAGCACAGAGTAATGGTGCTAATATGCACTCTAGCTTGATTTCCTCAGTTCCCAACATGCTCTAATTCCACACTACAAATCTTTAAATGGCAGTTATATTTTAATTAATGTGATTATGTGCTGCCATTAGCAAACCCTCCCCCAGCACATTTCTCCTGCCAGGCCCACGAATGCCAGTAAACCATTAACATAAAAGGGCTGTTTGCTTATTAAATTCATCCACACAAATAGGCAAGGGTTGCAATTGTTGATTTGCCACTGAAAGAACAGAATGAGAAGGAGTTGCTCAGTGCTTGGCAGTTGCAATTATCTGGTGTAATTAAGTCTAATTTATAAACCCCCCCCCCAAATGAGAAAGTAACAATTTTTGTTAATTAACAAGAGCATTTGTAAAGCTCGTTAACTCCATCATTCACAGTCCGCCTGGAAAAATGGGAGCATATGGCTGGAACGATGGGACATGTTGCTTATGTGTATTTGTGCATTAATCTGTTTGGAAGGTCTAATGATTGAAATGGGAGCTAGAAATGGATGTTATATTACTGAGCAAAGAAGATCTACTGTTTTCATTTATCTTTACAGCAACGTGAGTGCTTTGTCATTATCTTCTGCATACGGTTTCATTATTCTGATACAGCACTCCACATTGCCTCATACCATCATGCCCATAAGCCTGCAGGGTACAAGAGCACTTATCTTTCCTGATGACTGTTGAATCATTTAAAACAAGTTATTAGTGAAACAATTAAAATGATATTGGTTCACAATTGTATTTATAGCTGGCAGGCATAATGGAACATTCTGAATAGCAGTCGGGGGTTCTCAGAATGGATGGAAAATGCTGTTAATCAGAGACAAGAGAAACCTCTAAAGAAAACCTAAATTGCAAGAGCACGTTAATTGTATTGGAGCATTTCATTTAATTGAGAACAAAGGGAAGGTAAAAATCATATTATCAATGTTTTATGAACATGAAGAAATAAGAAAATTACTGTGTCATTTGTCACATATCTTCTTTGGAAGTGAAAATTAAAAAGGCAGTATTTAACTTTAACCAGAGCAGGCCAAATACATGGTGTTGGTACATGTTTTCATTTTCAAAGGGAACATCAAAATGTTCATTAAAACATAATGAATAAATTAATTAACTAATAAATACAGAGGAAGACATTGGGCCAAATACCCCACATGCAAGGGAAGATTCCATATCAGACTCAGAGATTGTTAAAAGGGTATGAAGGCAATGAAAGTTGTCCTTGCTCAATTACACTAATAATTCTTAAGAAACTACTATAATCAGATCATGGGTGAGAAGTATATAAATATATTATTTCTTTCTAGTCTTTCTTGTCACTGGAATTTATGAGAGATGATTGGCAGCATATAGGTAGATGAATAGCAGACTTCTCCTTTCACATAAGTCGATTCACCTTAAACATGCCTTGACTGGTAATGTGAATGGGAACTGTCAATCACACCAAATAGTGTGTGTGCAATTTGTTTATTTGTGCTCACAGGAAACAGCTATGGAACAAGAGTCAGGGTAGGCCACAGTGAGAAGGATGTTAATTATAAGAAACGAGAATCGCATTAGAGGTTTTTCTTTAATAAACCAATTCATGTGGGACCTCAGATTTCTTCAATTAAAGTCCACTTGATTATATGAATAAGCTAAAGTTGTTCAAATCAGTTTTTTTTTGTTTAAAACAATCCAATTTGTTATTGCCATCAACAACTCAAATTATTTCATTGGGTTGGATAGAAATATAGAAACTTCAAATAGCATAAGTATAGCCCTAGCCATCAATTCAATCGTTCTGAATCCAAAACACCACTGAGTGGATCAACACACACATAGAGAACAGAAACAAATTTCTCTTATATTAGAGAAATTTAAAGTGGAAATTAAAATAGTGCAGTGGGTTTCAAATCAGGAAATGTTTTATTGGCCAAGAAACCTTGAATCTGATGAAATTATTGCACCATGAAAATTACAGATATTGGATACAAACTATCCTTAAGAATCTTTATTAGCAAGATTTTTGGACCTTAAAGAAATAGATCATAATAGTAACAGTGCTTATTTAAGTAATTTCTGCATACCAAATATAGATCTAAACTTATGAGTTAATTTTTTAAAATTAGATCCTTTAAAACAACACTCTGAAGTAGTATTATCCTCATTTTATAAATTAGCAAATTTGGGCACAGAAAATTCTACAAGACACTGAAAAAAGAAATCAAAGAAGACCTTAGATGATGGAATAATCTCCCATGCTCCTGGATAGGCAGAATCAATATTGTCAAAATGGCCATACTTCCCAAAGCACTATATAGATTCGATGCAATCTCAACTAAAATCTCAACGTCATTCCTTATAGAAATAGAAAAGGCAATCATGAAATTCATTTGGAAGAATAAGAGACCCAGAATAGCCAAAGCAATCCTTAGCAAGCAGAGTGAAGCAGGAGGCATCACAATACCTGACCTCAGATTATACTACAAAGCTATATTATCAAAAACAGCATGGTACTGGCACCAAAATAGATGTGTAGACCAATGGTATAGAATAGAAGACACAGAGACAAACCCACTTACATACAGTTACCTTATACTAGATAAAGGAGCCAAACACATACACTGGAGAAAAGATAGCCTGTTCAACAAATGGTGCTGGGAAAACTGGAAATCCATATGCAGCAAAATGAAACTAAACCCCTATCTCTCACCATGCACAAAATTCAACTCAAAGTGGATCAAGGACCTGGGAATCAAACCAGAGAGCCAACGCCTAATAGAAGAAAAAATAGGCCCAAATCTTCATCATGTCAGATTAGGACCATACTTCCTTAATAAGACTCCTATAGCACAAGAAGTAAAATCAAGAATCAACAAATGAGATGGATTCAAACTAAAAAGCTTCTTCTCAGCAAAAGAAATAATCAATGAAGTGAACAGAGAGCTGACATTCTGGGAACAAATCTTTGCCATACACACATCCAATAGAGCACTAATCTCCAGGATATATAAATTTTTGAAACTTGCCTAATTACTGAGAGATACTGTTTGTAACTGCCTAGATAAGTTATAATCCTTTAAATAGAGTATTGGAATTTATGTATATTTATGTATTGACTCTATTCACATAGCTTTTTACACTGAGAAATATTTAAAAAGAATCTGAAATGATAATTTGCCATTTGTTTTCCCAGTTCTGAAAGTACAAGCCCACAACTAAAATAAATTTATGTGAAGATAGAATAATTTTGAAACTTAATAGGCCAGATAAGCAATTCATGTTTTATTATCTGCAACTTTCTGACTGCTGACTTTGAGGTAAGCTGGGTAGCAAGTAGGAGAGGGAAGGGGTATGTGGAAAAAATGAAGAGTTGGATAAGTTAACTGTCTTTCAGTCTTTTTCTCATTCTGGCTTTCTTCTATCCCTGTCATCCACAGAGGTGAGTAGGTATCTTTTTTTCTCTAGTACCATTCTCTTTTATAGGGAAAATAGCAAAAATATGACGGGCTATATCTACTGCCTAATTAGTCTGCCAATAGATCTGAATTGTTCTATGTTTATCATTATTGCAAGTTTGTCTAAAACATCTACATGTTTGACTTTTTACTGAATTTTTTCTTTTAAACTGCAACTCATTGTACCAGATAATAAACACTGATAGTATAGATACATTCTTTAAAATCTGTTATATGGTATATAAAGTGTTTTCCTTCTAAAAACTCATAAAATATCTACTCATTTTTATTAAATTTCAATAAAAATCCTGGTTTTCATACTTTATCCATGAGAAAGTAAGAACATTTTTACTATATTTTTTATAAAGGCATTATGATGAAATAAGCTTTAAAATTTAGCTTTTCTGGGTCTACATAAGAAAATGAGACTGACTACCTGTCTACCTTATTTAGTTAGTAGTAGGACCCAGTACTTGATGAAGGAAGGCAAATTATAGTTTTATGTGTTTCTTACCAGGTGTACCATTGCATTTACTTCAGTTAGATTATGTGTGTGTGTGTGTGTGTGTGTGTGTGTTTGTGTGTGTGTAGGTGAGTGTGTGCCTTCAAAGAAGAGAATCTCAAACCTACAAAAAATCAATGTAATGAATTTAATGTGATAAAGACAATAAAACTTAAGTTTCAAGCTTGAAGGAAAGGAAATTGATTGTTTTTATTTGTCTGTTTGTCAATATTAATATCAATGGTGAAACAAGAAACAAGGTATAGATTTAGTTTGTAAAAATGCTGACTAAAGCAAGAGAGAAAATTCTCTTCACGCATATGCTGTTAGACACTGAAATACACTGTTCTGAGAACATGTTAGACCTCTTAGTCTGAGAACTTTAGTGTTGGTGTAGACACTGTATAAGCTCTTATGAATCCCAGTAGAGAAAATGAAATAAGTTTTAACATCCTGCTCTCTTGTCTGAAGCAATTAATAAATGTTGTTGAACTATATATATAAAAGAATCATTAAATAAAATGAAGTAATTCATGCATATACTTTAGAACCTAATGACATGCTAAAAAGTAACCAAATATTATGTTGTATTACCACTTAAAATGCATTTAACTCATTATAGAATGATATGAACAGAATTATCATTATGTTGCTTTGATGGACAAAAAGCTTCCAAAAATGAAAGGCAGAAATATATGCTGTTGACGTCCTCATTGAGTAAAGACCAATTTAGATAATTAATAAAGACATTAACCAAGAATGTGCATTTCCTTTCTGCATAATGTAATTAAAACTTTTAGGTGACCAGTAAAGTATATTCAATGTCTGAGAAACATGAAAGTATATACTTCTGCTTTTTGATGATATAAAAATTTGACTTGCAAAATATATGGCAACTCTTCTGTACGTACAGATACACACATGGACATATGCAGTTACTACAAAACTAATTTCAGAATAAATCAAAGTTTAGCAAAATGTATACTTCTTAAAAGAATCACCAAGAGTAAATAAATTTCTAATTGCCCTGCAGCATCTTCCCAGCTGGTGATGCTTCCCATGTTTGGGTCTAAACTCTAAGTACTACACTTTGCCTGAGTTTCTCCTGCCTGCAGTAGGCCTGCTAGTCTTGCCATACTCAAGGCTGCAGGGAGCGTGAACCAGGTGCTGGGTGGAAAATAATTAATAATAATGACAACAACAACAACAAGAATTTTTAAAAATATCTTTTCTTTAAGCATCACAACTTTTCATGGTTAAAATGCATAGTTATCACGTATTCAGGGTCTTTAAAAGCAGGTTGTGTACGGATTTTTCATTTGTTCTAGTTCAGAATTGCTAATCAGAGAGAATGGAAAGGAAAAATAAAAAAAGGATTTAACTTTCCTTAGAGATAAATTGCCTTCCCATATCCTTATTTTGAGTGAGAGAGCAAACCAAATGGTGGGATGCTAAAATAAATCTGAATCTGAGAGCAGAGCTGTAGCACATCCTTACTTTTTCCAAATCCCAACATTCTTCAGTATTTCTCTGGTTTCTTTAAAGGCAAACAAAGCATGGAAAAATGAGGAAATCAGAATTGTTTGGTTATACTAGTAAAAAGGTCTCTCCTAAATGATAATAGGAATCAGTGTTGCTTTATTATGGATTCAGTTAAATTTAATTTATATTTTTTCAGTTATGTGAAATTGATGTCAGACTCTGCTCTCCAGAGAAAAATAGCTCAAGGCCCTTTGGCATGTTCACATACCACCAGAACCATCAGTAACCAAGAACATTTTTTTAGCAAAATTCACTTGGTCAAATGCTTTGACAAATTCCAAATATTATTTTCTAATTGCATTTAATCTAATTACATCACATCTACATCCCTATGGTCACCAATTAAGCTTTCAAGCACTCCACATATACCCCATCTTATTTTCTCTTCCCGTGTACATTGTGTCCTTTTCTCCTCAAATCTTCCTAAGAAATATTCTGCAACTTAGTACAATACTGAACACTTTTGTAGTCATCCTTACTTAATTATTCACGACAAGACCCAAAGGTAGGAGAAAAAAGTCATTCTCTCGCTTCTAAAGTGCCTGTTTCAAACCACATACTATATGCGGTCCTTGCCTTCTGGTAAGACAACACTGCCTTCCCTCATCGCTGTCCTCTTCTCTTTTCCAGGTAACAGCTATATAGTTAAGGATTTTGTCACATTTCCAAATACTCTCCTTGCAGGTTGTCTATCCAGTCACCCACACTTGTGGCTCTTAACTTGTGATCTCCCCAATGACCTCCCTGCCAACACCCTCCTGCCCATGCATCCATATAGGCACAGAATGCCCACTCCTTTTAGCATCTATTCCCACACCTGCATCCTAGGTTCATCATCTAGAAATGCCATCAGATGGAGATATTTGAACTCCAATTCCCTAATTCATCCCAAACTATTTAATTCTAATTCTTCCATACATTCACATGAAACTTTGAATGATCTTAATTTTCCACTGAAGCTACCTCAAACTTTCTCCTTACAACATTCTTTAATTATTAGCAATATCTTGCTCTCAGATTCCTATCAAGCTTGGATGCCAGGCTCAAGGCTTCAGTGATTATAAGCTACCCATTTCTTTTTCTTTTTTTGGTACTGGGAATTAAACTCAGGGATACTCTACCATTGAGCTACATCCCCAGCCCTATTTTGTGTTTTATGTAAAGACAGGGTCTCACTGAGTTGCTTAGCTCCTCGCCATTGCTGGGGCTGGCTTTGAACTTGAGATTCTCCAGTCTCAGCCTCCCAAAGTGCTGGGATTACAGGCATGTGCCACTGCGCCCAGCCCATTTTTTGATCTATGCAAACAGTGTTAAAATATTATAATCAAGCAAAATCATCCTTGATCACCATGAAAGCTTAACATGTACCAATATTTATTTGAATTTGTCCCTGCCTAAGTTCATCATGAGAACCATACATCCATCAGTCCTCCACTGCACAGCACCTCTTCTGTTGCACATTACCCTGTAAAGTACAACTCGAGATCAAGGGCACAGTTACCCCTTTCATCTTACCTACTTGAGTGAACTGTTGGGAAAAAGTACCTCAACATTGACCACCATGCTCTAAAGAACTCACACTTTCTAATTTCTTGCCTGACATTTCAATACACTTTCATGTCTAACCCTATTATTATATGATAAGGGTTCCTTGGTAAGAAAATGGAGGCCCTCAAGCATTGACTTGAAAATGCCTATTTCACTTTAACACTCTTGCCTCTGTCCTGCAAAGACAGAAGATAGACTGTTACACTTTTTGTGCACGCTTAAGCCTTCTTGCTTTCCCACTATCCACCTTCAGCAAGGCCTTAGTTATTTTACTGTACTTCTTCCTGTTTTGTCTTTTTCCTGCAATTCCTCACACACATCTCTATCAAAGTGATCCTCCTACAACACAGATACTACCCTGTCACGCTCTGCTAAAATTCCCTTCAACATTTTTCTATTGTTCTTATGTTGAAGTCTAAATATTTCAACTTGGCCTTCAAAACTCTAAATTATTATTTGATTCTAGATGCCCTTTCTCTTATCATACTGACCCATGTACAGCTCTGTAACCTTCATTACATGATGGATCCTTTGCCAAAAATACTCCCCCATCAGCTACCTAATCCTTCATCTTATAACCCAGTTGTACCACTTTTCCATGAGCCATACCACTGTCAAAGTTGCTTTGGGTTTATTTAATCTTTCAGGAGTTATATTTACTTCTACTTTCTCTAAGCAGATATCTTTGGATCTCCAAGTTTGTGTTAGTTGACACACTCCCACGAAATTCTGTATTATCACCTATATAACCTTTATCAGCATATTTTAATTTTGTTTATTTTTTTGCATTTCCCTTAAAACTAAGCAATATCAGGTCAGATACAACATTTATATTTTTCACTGATTCTTTTTGGAGGTCAAGTAGTAAGATCCAACCCATAAATATTTTGTGACCTGAACTGCACTAGCATTGGCCTGTCTGTTTCAACTCATCATAGATCCAAGAGAATATGAAAATTAGTGATCAAAGTCAGAAAGAATTCATACAAGCACATGATATATTTTACAAAGATAACTAGGCATGGTGTGTTATCTAAGAAATTAATGTCATTTAGAAATCTTCTCGCATCTTCTCCTGAAAAAAAATACCCTAACATACACACAGCATTGGAGGCATCAAGGTCGTGTTATCAAATTCTTTACTCCCTGGGAATTACCTAAATGGTTATTTCCAGAAGAAAATGAAGATTGTTCAGATTAAGAAGACAGCATTTGCTTCCACATTACCAGACATTAAGATTCAGACGAACTGTGGGTTTTCTAATGAGACAGCTGAGTCTCTTTAGGTGACCAGATCCACTGCAGTAGCTGCAGGGTATGTGAGAACTGATATATGGGATAGCAATGTATAGAACTATGGCCGACCATCACAAATTCATCCAACTTAATATTTTTTCCACTGAGATTTATGAGAGGTGGTGATTATGTTTTTTTTTTTTTTTTTTCACTTGATTTCTTATTGAATTCGTCATTGGGCTTATACTTGTTGAAAAGGACTTCTGCAGTTTTTGTTCCATACTTTTATATTGTTTCTATAAAATAATTTCTCCATATTCATTTTAATTACATGTTTTACTTATGTAGTGCCATTTCTACCAGGCTCAGGGTCAGAGACATAGACAAAGAGGACCTGGCTGTTGACTGGGTATGGAAGAGAGACTGAGCCAGCCATCTATCGGATGGGTTGATGACTGTGTTGACACAAAATTATCACAGGCAATACTAATTACTATCTTGAGGATATCTGAGAAGTACCTACCCAGAGATATAGAGTGACTAATGAGCACCTAAAGCCTTTTTTATGTATTTAAATTTCTTGGTGTTTCTTAAAACACAATAGGATTAAAGAGGCAGGAGTCCGCAACTCCAGGTTAGGTAAGATATAGTATATGCAAATTATTCTTCCAGAAAACACTGAAAGTAGAAATTCACAAGGATTTCTATTTAAATTTGGCAGAAGACAGATCCTAAAATATTTCCAGTGTCTAGCACAGAAAAATTAGCTGCAGATATTCCAAACTCCTGATAGCTGTTCTCTATATTTAATTTGTTCTTTGCTATTTTCTTTTAGTGAACCGAGAATACTTGCATATAGTCCTTCACACATATATATTTATTTTCTCAACTTTTAAGTTCCATTTTTATAGTCATAAAATGTTGAGTTTTTAATATTGTTATAATATCTTTTATCTTTTTTGGACTTTACTATCATATATCTTTTAGAGAAGCCTAAAGTTGGAGAGGAAACATTTTGTATTTGTTAACATTGTTTTCCTTGAGATCAGGATCAAAATTTTAAAAAATCACAATTTCTTTTAATCTCATGCTTACTTTTTCGATTTATTGTGTTATTGGTGAAGTTATATAAAAAGAGAAAGTTATTTTAGCTGGCGTGGGAAAGGAAATCTGCAACATTTAATTCAACAGTAAAGCCCTAGATCAAGGTAATCATTATATCTAAGAAATTGTGCCATGTGGTTGGCAACCACAAGGAAACAATATCACATCCTTATCCTTAGATATCCCAGAATAGAATGTCCCTGGTGTCTGTATTTTAAGGAAAGTATGGGTAAAAACAGAGGAGTAAGTACTGGGTTTTTGCTAAGTTCAAATTCTCTTCGGATCATTAATAGGAAACAAAAATTAAGTATCCCATACAGTAGTATGTGATTAGAGGCAACCAGGGCTTCCCTACTGTTCTGAAGCTGCTGCTCTCTCCAGTATAGCCCTTTAAATCCACAGCTCTCCACAGTGTTGCTTACACGAGGCACTAGGAGTCTGAATTACTGGCTGGGTCATCAGATCACAGAGACCTCAAAAAGAAATTTCTGTTGGTTATTTAGGAAATTAAAGAGAGTTGCAGAAACATGGAAATTACAGTCTGTCATTTGTAGAAACGCCTCTGTTTTAGGCATTTCATATGCAAATGTTATAAACAACCTAACACTAAAGTTTTTCTCAATGCCACAATTCACAGAAATAATAAAACATAATTGATAGGCTGAGAGATCAAGAAGGTGCTATTGCTTGTTTAGGGGTTTTTGCACCACGACGTTCTATTACCAAAATTTCTGGTGCTGAGAGTGGAATCTGTACATTTCTGCTATAAAATAACTTTAAGCATTTTAAATATCCTTGATGTTTCAAGTACAAACCAGAGAAGGAAGCTCTTGGTGTTACTAAACAGGTCTGGATGTCTTATATTACTCTCTGTTCAAAGAGTGCACCACAGTCATGCGATGCACTGGGCCAGAAATCTTGTGCTTGGATTCTGTTTGGCAGTGGTGAGAACACACAGCCGCGCCGAAAGACTTCCCAGATCTGAGGGTATGTTGTGCTTCTGAGGCTGATGGATGCCAGCACACGCTGCTGCTCCCTAAATCACCCCTGCTTTACTATCCCCGCCCTACTGAAGGGACTGAGTTGATGTGAGCCTAAATCTGAGCCTGCCCCTGCTGGATTTCATTCAGCTGGAAAAATGAACATGAAACAGCCACTGGCAAAGGGCTTTGCTTATGTGGGAAGTTCTCCCAGCCACTGCTTTTACTCTGGTGACCTTTTCTCCAACACTTAAGACTGCAAGGAACTGGAATGAAAAAAAGAGAAAAAGTTTTTAGAATTTTGGTTATTTTGGTTGGCAAGGCTGTAAGCTACTGAGACCATATGAATTCTGTGGCAAGAGGCCAACTGTGATTACTGAGGCTCACTCCTTCTTTCAGCCTAGATAGCCCACTTAATAATACATTTGCCCTTTCAAAGAACGTTTCTGATCATGGTACATTCACCTGCTCACATGCTCACCCACCCCCAAATTAACAAGTCCCTTAAGTGCTTCACTTCAACAGGGGCTAAACTCAGCTCTTCTTTCAGATGCTCTCATATTGCTGAACACTAGATGCTGACTTTGGGTCAGCTAATTGTCGGTCTGTAGACTTCCAACATTTCTCATTTTACCCACAGAGAAAAAATAAAACCACTACAACAATCTAGCACATACTTATAAGAATGGTTGCTTTCTTGCTTGTCAGCACTTCAGAAGGAGGGGCACAAACAAAACTTCACTTTCCACTGAACTCTAGTCCTTACTTGGCTTCTGCCCCACTTAACAGAGGCAGATTTGCACAGTGTTCTGCCCAAGAGCAATCAGGGATATGGGAAGTTTGAGACAGGAGACAAGGATGTGTGTAATTCCCCATCACAACTCTAGAAGGTTTGTTCTTTCCAATGACACTAGCTGAAGGTATATAAACATCAGTTTTAAAAAAAATCCTGTATATTCAGCTATCTCAGCAAGTCACTAGATAAAATTGAACACCACTTTTAGGAAGTAAATGCTTACCTTTATTACAGCTTGTACCACAAAGTAGAATTCACAGCCCTTACAAATATATGAAAGCTGTGGTTGCTATTTTCTTAGAAGGTAATCTTCTCATCTCAACCTTCATTTATTACAAAATGAGTCTGGACCATTAGTGAGAATCAGGAATTATTTTCAAGCAGGAGAGAGAATATCTCTTCAAAGAAGTTTCTTTGTTAGTTGGTCATACAATTTTTAATCTTTCTTGGTAAAATTTAAATTTTCTTTTTGTGTGATGTGGAAGGAGATATAGTGACTTGCTTTCCTATGATTCTGTCTGATGATTCTATTCATGTGCATTTGACTTGCATTCAGTAGGTAGAATTGGAATACATTGAGCCTAATTTATTTCAGGTATAAATTAGTTAACAAGTTGATGATAGTAATCCTGATGTTACAGTAGATGAAGCAGTTTTAAATTAGGATAATATATAATATCCAGTGAGACAGTTTTACATTCAAAATCTGTGCTAATTGGTATCAGCTGAGTGTTATGCTTATAGGTGGTAGCTAATCAGGTATAAAGTGAATTGAATCCTCAAATATCGCGGAACTATTTGACTGATGAAAACTTTCTAATTTCTAGAGCAGATTAGTCCATAATATTTCTGAAACATAGCCACTTTATTACCTCCAAAGACATGGTAAATTTTACTTACATAGGGGAAAAATAGATTCCTCTCAACCCAATGTAGCAAGGAACACTGGTAAACAAACAAATAGGAAAATAAAAGGTTGACTCACAGTGTAATATCCTCATACTCTGTGTATAAATCCTATGTAGATGTGGATGATTTGATTTACTTTCCATATCAAAAGCAATATATTTCCCAAGGGGCTATTAAAATAGTTTTTAATGATAGTGGATGGAACTATGATGATTATTTTTAAAATAAATTCAATGATTTTTTTTTTTTTACTTTAGATCTTGTCATTTGAAAACCTACATGAAATTAGATGAATGTCATCCAAAGCTGTCTACTGGAGGTGAGTTGGACATTAAAGTCATAATGTCTTAATTGCCAAGATTGCAGTCCTAAATGCAGCAGGGGCAAGTTACAGAGAGAGAATAATATTTCAGGATTAATGCTTTAAATTAATGACTCAAAACTTTGTAGACTCAATTGCAATCTATTATGTTGAAGATAGGTGAAGTTTACATGCAGAGATACCTCTTACATTTTCTAGGATTTCTTGGCCTTATTAATTCAAATCTTACTCTGAATGCATGCATGTAGCCAAGATAATTACTAGAAGGCAAGATCAAAGCCAGCATATTATAGTCCTATTCCATTTTCTGCTGATGTGAATGATCTGCCTCCCCTTTGATGTTGTATGCTTCTACAGCGAAAGTACAGAGGATAAAAATACTACACCATGTAATCTGGCATTTATCCCATGAGAGCAGAATTCCAAATTGTGACACATGTCAAGAAGTTAAAAAAAAATAACTTAAAAGAGGCCTATGCTTTATAAAGTGACATACTCTGCATTTAAACACCATCAAACATCATTTTCCATTACCAATTTAGTCCCTGATATAAAATTCAAAGAATTTTTGTAACTTTAGTGGAAGAAAATAGTTACCATATTTACTAGCAATTACTTTAAACATGTGCCTGAGTCTTTATCCCACCTAATGAGAGCAGTTGAAAAGAAGCAGAAACACTGTGCTCATATGTGTTTGTGTGTGCGCACACATTGAGGGAGTCAGAGACACCTACATGCAGCAGGGTTCAGTGTGCTCTGAATCGTCTATCAACTTAGATTAGGAGGCCGGACACCTCTCTGATCTCTGTACTGCTTATTGTTCATTAGAGAAAAAACAGTTCTTGGTTTATAACATCATATTTAACTTAAATATTTGCCCTTATGTTGTACTGATAGCAATATTCTATTAGATATTAAATGTCACTATTGTCACCTTACTTTATCTGACAGTGTCCTGTGCTGTCCTAGTTTGTCTTCTAGAAGCATGTTAAATTGTGTGTCTGTGTTTGTGTGTGTGTGTGTGTGTGTGTGTTTGCTTACATACACATGAACATACTGACTGCAGTATTATTTCTAAAATTACCTTTCCTGGTAAATTAAATTGAATTTTTGCCCTTCTGAAGGAAAATGACATTTTCCAATCATCCCTTGGTTACTAGTTGATTCCAGTCTTTTCTATTTTAGACTCAGAGCCCTCCAAGGTACCATGATCAGACCTACATGTTTTGACAGGAAAATAGAACATTGTGTGGACTTTGTGGCTGTCACATCTATAGAACAGCACCCAATATTGAGAAAATTGGTTTTGGTAGAATATGACTTACCCCACACACTTCACCTCAAATAGAAATGAAAACTATTTTTTATTTAGAAAAATAATGGCTTCTTTCCTTGCCATAAATTGTATTTTCAAGGATGTCCAAGTGTCAGAATGATTATAAGGTGTGGTAATGAAACAAGACCTCAATTATCTATCTATCTATCTATCTATCTATCTATCTATCTATCTATCTATTGTCTATCCTTCAACTTATTCCTTTCTTCGTCACTTTTTATTGATAGACTTAAGCTTCCTATAACAAGCTAAAATACAATACAATGAGGATCGTTAAACACCGTTGGGCTCCAAATGTAGATAGGTAGAGAAATAGCTATCGCCCTCTCCAGTATGTTATAGAACAGGGAAGCGCTAGAACATCAAAATGAATATGTTGTGATGATGAGCCCTGACACAGAGATCTCTGACAAAACTCGGAGGTACATTTTTAAAAACCTGCTTCTGAGACATGAATGACATAAGCCATGGTAAATCATATTCTGACAAAATGGGTTTATTTAGAATAAGTTGTGTCTATGTAATCATATGTCTTTGGGTATTATAATAAGAAAATACTGTTATTATTTTTAGTACTGTCATTCTTTATTCTTTATTATTAGTTGTGGTTCTGGGGATTGTACTAACCTCTTTTATTTTATTTTGAGACGGGTTTCACCAAGTTACTCATACTGCCTTTGAACTTGTGACCCTCCTGCCTCAGCTTTCCCAGTAGCTGGGACTACAGTTGTGTGCCACCATGCCAGGCTCATCTGTTAATTTTATCTTGTTCTTCCTACACTATTTTATGTCAGATTGGAGATTTAACAATGAGTCCTACTTCCTGTTCACTGAGATCTCCTCTTTTCATAGGTCTTCCTTTTCAGTTCCATTTACTAGAATCTCTTCATTTTCATCACTTACAAACACTAGATTTCTCCAGTTATCAAGAATTACCTTTTTTAATCTACACTCATTGTCTAGGTGTTATAGAATGGATGTTTGTGTCCTCACATAATGTGCATGCTGAAATTCTCACCCTCAATGAGATGATGTTACCAAGTGGGGCCTTTGGGAAGTGATTTGGTCATGAAGGTGGAACCCGCATGATGGAATTAATGTTACTTATCAGAAGAGACAAAGGAGCTGCCCCCTACCCATACCCATCTGCCATATGAAGACATATCAAGCAGAAGAAGAAGGCTGGCTGTTAATGAGGAAGAGAGCCCTTGCCAGGGCACAGAATATGCTAAAACCTTGATTGGGGATTTCCAGTCTCTAAAACTATGAGAAATACATTTCTGTTAAACCACAGGCTATGATAATTTTTTATAGCAGCCCAAACTCACTCCAGACATTGGACAATCTCCTCCACTCCAGACTTGTACATATCATTCAGATGCTGAAACGTCTAAGTTTTTACATTCTCCCCTCTGAATCTAGACTCAAATACTCAGTTGCCTTCTTCATACCTTCCTTTGTTGGTCTACATTTCTGCATTTCTCACCCTCCTGAGCCATTGTTGTGTAACAACCACAGTTCTAAAGATTTTTCAAATCTCAGTTTATTTGATTCTGATAAAGTCCATGAGGTGGAGTATATTATAGTTCCAAATTATAGATAAAAATATGAGACATGGCTACTTGCCCAAGTTTGCATGAATAGAAATGTGTATATCTCAGGTTTGTCATATCTCAAATTGAACCCTTATTTTTACCTGCACAGTGGATTTGTCGACAGTTTCTGGTGCTAGTACTTGGTACATGCATTCTGTCAATTGCTTCAAAGTACTTGGATCCATTTACCTTTCTTTTATTATTGTGCACGTAATAGCCAAAACATCAGAAAGCTCTGTCCAGTATCAAATTACATCTGAAGGCCAACATCATCATGCTCATCTAGATTACACAATACTCTCCTAAATCACACTACAATGTATTTTCTGCAAGGTAGCCAGAGCAGCCCTAGTTCAATAAAAGAAAAAGCAGTTACTTCTGTGCTTGGTATCCTCATAAGGCTTCCCATTTAACTCAAAATAAAATGTGATTTCCTTAGCATGGCATAGAAGATTCTCATGAATCAGTCCCCATCCACCTCTTCTACCCTCCTCCCATACTCTCATTAACTCACCCTTCTAAATTTATTTCATTTGGATCTTTTTTAAAAAATTTCCCATATTATTCTTATCTAAATGGCCTTTCCCTACCTCATAAACAACAATGACTGATAATGCCTAACTCATTCATATCATTCTATGTTCTTGTATTTTTCTTTATATAGTCCTAATTTTCAAACAACATACAATATATTATTTATTTATAGTTTGTCTGTCTACTACACCATGTGATCCACAGGACTAGGGCCTTCTACTTTTTTCTATTGAGTCTTGAATGTCCAAACTGTGTTTGGTACTAATAAGTACTCAATAAATGTTAGGTGAATAAATTAATTGATAGTTAAAATTGTTTTGTAGGTGGTACCAAACATACTTGTTATTATTTCTATGAAAATGAACTGAAGTAAAGATGGTGAGTAAAGATGGTGAGTTTTCTAGAGGAATCCATTAGTTTAGATAAGCAAAGGAATTCAACTATTACAATTATATTAACAAGGTAATTAATATTGTTCTAAAGGGTAATGATTTTAATTGTTAACAAAGGCAATTTAAATTGATTATTTAAATGTGTGTATACTGATCAAGTTTAAAATATGCATCTCTTCTCAAGCATACTCTTCCATTTTTCCACCAATTTCACATTTAACACCATTAAGAACATGCTTTCCCCTTTATATTATGCTTTATGTGAAATTATGTCCTTTGATTAGTACATTTACCAAGACTATGTGATGTAGAAGAGTCTCAAGTTTAATATTCTATACTATGCCTTTTTTATTTAATGGGCATATAGCTAGCTGCTTGGAATAAAATTCACTTTTCCCAATCTCCCTTGTAAGTAGCTGAAACAATATGACTGTATTCTAATAAATGGAAATTCTGTGTATTTCTGTCACACAAGCCTTGAAAGGAAATTAACAGCCCTTTTGTGTGGAAGATTCCTAAATATAAACTGATTTATTCAACAATAATAAATACGTAGCTTGATCTAGATGTCCAGCTAGATACTGAATTTTCCAGTCACTCCTGAATCATGACATTATTGTTAGTAAAAGATGAATCAAAGCGATCAATGTCATTTTCAGATCCAGCACTTAAAACACTGTCCTTGTGTTCTACACTTTCCCATTCTCCTGAATATATAGGATGGACCCATCCATGTGTGAGGTCCAACCTATGCAAAGACCACACCCTAGGAAGCATGAGACAAAGAAACAGAAGGAATCTACATCCCCTTTTGCCCATGTGAGTGCAGAGCAGCCAAACTATCAGCCTGAAATGGTGCATGGAAGAGAAAAAAAATCTTTGTTTTTTAATCATGTATTTGGTTCACTTGGTGTCAGGAGCTTAGTTTTTCTTCCTAAATAGTGAAATCCTCTCCTCATCCTTCAACTTCTTTCTGATTAGAGAGTAGATTTGGAGTGTTGGCAGTTGAACAGCCATCTTAGACCGTGATGTAAAACCTATGTGCTGATTACACAAGAGACTCAAGTGCCCTTAAATCATGGAAAACATAATAACACTGAACTGCATATCCTCAGACTATTTATGTGAAAAAGTGAAGGAATAGCTTTAGTTTAGACACTTTTATTTTGGGTTGATCTCATTTGAGCTCAATCTACTTCCAACCAATAAACCATGTTGTATTCCCCAGAAACTGGGTTATTTGCATTATGGCAAATAATAGAACTAGTTCAGAAGCAATTCTGCTATGGCCAAGAGGGTTCCCTCCAGTTCTAGTATCAGCACATTCTTTATTTATTTTTCAGAAGTGGATCTTTTTTAGGCGATCCTTCTTCATAATGTCACATGTACAAATGAATGGGTATTGTTATAAGCCTGAAATATAGGGAGTTTGGTTACAATGTTTGCATTTATCTTACTGGAGGAGTTGCCTATCCCTTTCTGGTGATATTCTTGGAAGATAAATCTGTTGCAATAAGATAAAGGAAAAAATTCTATTGGAAACCAGAGCAAACAACTCAGGTCAGTTTTAAAGTGTATTTTTCATAGCTCTCCCCATCCATACACATTGTTAGAGCAGGTCCTACTACATTTCAGTTCCAGAAAGAATTCTTGTTATTATTTTTTAAGAGAATCTAGTAGAGTATTCTCTCTGCAGCTCTGTTGCAGTGGTTTGGGTTGTAATATCACCACAATCCTCCCTTTCTTGCCTTTATGTGAGATCCTCTAAGATATGGAACATTAATTGTCTCCAGGCTCATGTTCCATAGTTCCAAAGACAGATTTATTTATATATTTTGGAAATAACTTTAGAGTCCATCCCATTTGAGAGCAAATTCCTGTGATAATCAAGATCAGAATAATAGTGCACACTGTAAGGTGATATCTATCTAGAATAGACTTTTCGTATTTTATTTAGCAATCAAAAGAAAGACTTTTGTCTTTACCAAAAATCCTAGACTTAGTTATAGATTACATTTTGAAAATAATAGCAATGAAAAATAATTATTGATCAAAATATTTTAAGCCTAATGTGGATCATTTCAACCAATGTTTTATGGTATACTATAGATTCTAAGGCATTTTATCAGTAACTATTTCATTTGATTTTCATAGTTCTGTTAAATGGGTTGGGCAGAAGCTGAGCATGGTGGCATAGATCTGTAATTCGATCCACTCAGGAAGCTGAGGCAGAAGGATGGCAAGTTCGAGCCCAGCCTTAAAAATTTAGTGAGGCCCTGAATAACTTAGTGAGACCCTGTCTCAAAATCATAAAAGGGCTGGGGATGTAGCTCAGTAGGAATTTGCCTCAGGGTTTAATCCTCAGTACAAAAAAAAAAAAAGAAAAAGAAAAAGAAAAGAAAGTGTAATGGTTCAGGTAGCTATTATCATATCAAACACATTTTTTCACTTAATGCTTGTTAATTTAAGCAACTATGTAATTAAAACTTGGCAAAAATATATCTTTAGATTCATGTCTTATCATCTTTCTACTTAACAAATTACATAATCAATAAAAAATACTTTAAATGTCTACTTGAAGAGTTGTATTGTGAACTTTGTGTGTAAAGAAAAATACCACCAATTTATGCAAAACAAGAATAAATAAATGCCTTAGTAAGAGCTCTGATTGCTTCACTGGAATACTGTTCAGTAGTTAGGACATGTTTCAAGTTGAAGAGAGAAAAGATGTTAGGTAAATATTTTAATGAAGTTACTTTTCCCTGACATGACTTCATTTAAGGCAAATTTGGTTTTACTTTCAAAGAAAGAATCAAGTTCAGAAGATAAGTCTACACTAGCAACTACAACTTGTAAATATCACTATAACCAAAATTAGCATTAAGAAAAAATATATCACCTATTTTATGTCAAGCAACAGAGGCCATACTGATTTTTATTCTTCTTAAAACTGAAAATTTGCTAGTTGCCTTAGAGCAATAAGATGGGAAACTTCATTATTTATCACCTTTAAGATATGGATAACTATTGGGCCTTTGTGCCTAGGCCCTACTAGTGTATTTTGAGAAAGATATGTTTCCTTTTAAAAGCTCTGAAGCAGCAATCTTGTCTGGATACTACAGAATCTGTGCAGGCATAGATATCTAAATATTTTGAGCAAATTATCTACTTCACAATATCAAACAAAAAATGAATTTATTTTTGCTAAATAAAATTTGCTTTTTTCCTCTCAAAACATCTTGATTGGTTGGTGGTTTTGGTAACTTATGTAGAAAGCCAGTTTTCTTAAAAATTGTCCTTATGCCTAGTGAATAATGAGGTCTTAAAAGAAACTCAAATGTTGCAAAGTCTTAAATCTGTTTCTAGAATTCAAGGGGAACACAACATGATATGAAAAGGGGTCCTTTAAGTAGCTCAGAAACTGCTATAAATCTATAAAAATATGTAATTCTTTCCTTCCATTAGTAAACTGCAAAGAAACTTACATAAATGGTGCATATAAAGCTTTCATGACTTGGGCCCTGGGCTACATATTTAAGTGGTCCCCACTGTATTCATATATAAACAGTGGCACCGTATATTAAATATCATAATAATATCAAAACGGCTATAACATTATTAGCATGATTTTATTTTTATTCTTATGGCTTCTTGACTAGTTTGACAACTACCTCCTGGCTTTTAGGAAATTCATAAAATGCCAGTTATACATACTGTATGTCATAGAAGATAATAGGCAGTTTTGGCTTTACTCAGGGGATCATCCACAGGAAAGCTTCTCAGACAAAAATTTGGGGGTGTCAGGTTACAATGAACGTTCTATAGACAGGCTTCCTCATTATCAATTAATTCAACTTACTTCTTCATCAATATTTTCCCCCTTCAGTCTTGATGGTTGTATGACCTAGACCCGGGCAATACCCTAAGGCGGTCTATGTGATAATTGACACATTTTCTAACACGGTATAGTGATGCCCAAGTCACTGCTTTCAGGCCGTGACTGGAGCTTATTGGAATCTGCAGCAGGGACTCCTTTTATCCTCATACATCAGAATGCACTGACAGCTCTCCCATACAGGGACTGTGTGGATCTCTCCCCCAGGAAAATATTGAAATGGTTGCTGGGCATCACAATGGTGACATCTTTATGATAAACACAGTATGCAAAAGAAGGCCTAATAAAAGAATAACAAATTATTACATCCAGAGGGCAATTTTACAAGATTAACTGGTGTAATAAATTACTACCAGCGTCAGAATACCACGTTACCCTTTAAGGTGTTTCACAGTGGAGACAAAATGAACTGGTCTATAAAAACTCAGAGAATGTAGAAGAGAATAACAAACTGCTTTTTCACATTTTTGAAAGATAGTCATCATACTTGCCTTGTAGTATGGTGAGTTTGGAAGTAATTATTATAAAATAAGGTTATGCATGCTGTTCATTCTAAGACGACTACATTTATTATTATTTTTCATACCTCTGTTGGATACTCAGTACCATTGAAATCTATATTTTATCAACTTTATAAAAAGCCTTTAGTATTTTGTTTCTGAAACAGTTTCAACACATGAACTATTACACAATGCTAAGACTTAAAATATATTTTATAATTATTAATAAATATATCTATTGACAGAATACTAGAAGTCTTATGTCTCTTTGAGAAACTATGAATTTCTTCATTTGATTATGATTAGGCTTCAAAAATTTAAAAGGGAAATATTTCTAGACTTTATTATTATTTATTTTTTAGAAAAAGAACCAATATAACCAATGCTTCCATGCATTTTTGCTTGTAGTATTTTATAAAAGTGAGGAAAAAATAATTCTGTAACTTGAACAAAGGAGATATGACAGGATGTAGAGAATTACTGTGCTTTTATTTTATTAAAAAGAGCAAAGCAGCCAGTGCTGTGGCACATACCTGTAATCCCAGCAACTAAACTCAACTTCTACTCAGGAGGCTGAAGCAGGAGGACTGCAAATTTGAGGCTAGACTAGACAATGTAGTAAGACACTTTCTTAAAATAAAACAAAGGGCCAAGTATATTTTTCAGTGGTATAGCACCCCTGTGTTCCATCCCCAGGACCTCAAAAGTCAATCCCTCAACAAAAATAAAAATAAGTAATAGAAGAACAGCAGTGATTCAGATGGTTACAATTTTTCATTCATCAGTAGTAATTCTCACTTCCAGTGGTAAATTGGTCTTTTCCAAGAATTAAAGAAAATAAAAAGGAACAGGCAAGGGATAGAGAAGGGAAGTGGTTAAGGAGAAAGAGAGAGACAGAGAACTTAACCTTCTATTCAGGTTCCAGAATTCTTAGAATCGGAATTGGGTTCTATTCATCTGCTCCCCACCACCCACAAGGTTTATAGCACTTCCTACTGTGTCTGCTATAAATGGTACTTCACAAGTGAATGGATTTCTGAATTACACAGTGTTGCAATAGCAACCCACTTCACATGCCTAACAGGATGCTCTTCACTTGATCATAATAATATACATTCCTTTGGACTCCTGTTGAGATCTCAGCTCTCATCAAGGTGAGCTGTTAATGCTCACAGCATTCTTGCAGGTGGGAAGCAGTTGCTGAGTTAGCTTTCATAATTACTGTGTGGGGATTAGAGAAAGTAGAGGGTGTGAGTGTAAGAAAAGCACTCAAGTCCCTTAAGAATGTATGCACTGTCCTCCTCCTGGGGAGAATGTGGACAGGAGGCCTCAGCAAAGATTAAATGGATGCCTGATTGACTTGGATGCCTAATGACTACTAATTTGATATCTACCAACAACAGTCATTACTCATACTTTTTCTTTCTGATAAAAATTGATTTTTTACTATCATGAAGAGAATGTTTTATTTATTCCTTCTGTGTTGCTCTTCCTTTATGTAAATCCAAGTTTCTTACCTGTAAACATTTGCCTTCTTCTGAAGAACTTTGTAAATATTTCATGGCCTTTCTACTAGCATTGAATTCTCTCAGAATTCAACTGAATTCTTTCAGAAAGCCTTTCTTCCTTTTGAAAGATAACCAACCTTGATATAAAATATTAGGTTGATTCTTTCAACATTTTTTGTATTTTAGTCCCTTCCTGTCTTTCCTGAGTCATTCCTGGTAAGAAGTCTGCTATAAATCATATTTTAATTTCTCCATAGGTAAGATGTTCTTTTTATTTTCCTGCCTTGAGCTTCTTTAAATATTTTCTCTTTGAATTGGTTTTTTTCTAGTTTCAATATGATCCACCAAGGTAGGGATTTTTAAAACATCTAGCTGGCTTGTCATACTCTGGGCTTCTGAATCTGTGAGTTGTCCATCATTAATTCTAGAAACTTTCAGACTTTATTAAGAAGTTCTGGGTTTCTGCTTTTATTTGTCTCTCTTGATCTTTTTCTTTCTCACTTCCTCCCTTTTTCCCTCTCCCTCCCTTTTGTCTATATTTCTAAATTTTTTATTTTCTCCTTCTGGTATCCCAGTTAATGTGCGTTCTAATTTTTAAAATTGTCTAACAAATGTATGTTCTGTTCTTCTGCTCTCATTCTACGTTTTATGTCAGCCATTAGTCTTTCCATTCCTCATTTGTTACAATTTTCTAAAAGTTCTGGCATTTCCTTTTGAATCTTTTTTAGAATTTAAATCTCTCTTTTTACATCATCCCTTTGTTCACGTATGTTGTTTATATTTTCCATTACATCCCTTAGCTTGTAAATCATAATATGATAGTTGTGACATCAATGCCCTAATTCTTTTTATGCTTGCTTTGTTTCTTCAGATGTTGCTTATTCTTGTCTTATAACATAGCTTATAATTTGTTTGTTAAAAGTCAGATATGATGTATCAGGTAACAGAAACTGGGGAAAATAGGACTTAGTGAAGGACTTATGTTAGTGAGATTATTATTTGGGCTAGTTTAGTGTTTTAGTGCTCAAGCTGTAGATAGACAGTCAAATCCTTTCTTGTTCTTGCTTTCTTCTCCTCTATTGTGTTTGGGCTGCCCAGAGTACTCCCCTCCAGTTCCAGCCCAGCTGACAACACTTGTACAGAAGTTCTGTGGGGTCAGGCAGAGAACAGCTCTATAATCCTATGGCTTCATCTCAATGTTTTAGTGGGTCCATGTCTCGGGCCCGTGGCTCTGCACCATGAATTTCACAAGTGTATTTTCAGTAGGACTGCTACTCCTCTTCTTCTCAGGTGTGACAGGAAGTGGAGATTAGAGGAGAATGGCATTCTTCTCTAAAACAAAGTTCTGGCAAAATCGTTTTTTTCCTGGAGAGTCAGATTTTGTCAGAATCTGCAAATATTTTACTCTTCCATACCTCCTGTCAGAGTCCTAAGGGCATCTCTTTTGGTTTTTGACAAGAACCTGTTAGTGTTTTGGGTTGTAAGACCACAAAAGTGGAGGGACCTCCCTAAGACTGCTTGCTGAGAATTTCTCATTCTCACGTTATTCCACAGTCTTGACAAATTTATCAAAATTATCATTTAAGTATCCATATCACTAATGTCTTGAGTGTATTCTCCTTCAGGTAAATAGATTCACTGTGGCTCTCTGAATTCATCCCTCTTCAGAATGCTGGGTAGTCATTTGCCCATGTCAATTCTCAATGGCTCTTGGTTGTTTCAGATTTTTCTATGAATGAGAGTGACAACTTCCATACTTCTTACATGCCAGAGCTGAACTGGAAGTTATTTATATTTTCACAAATGCTCCTCTCATGTTTAAACTTGTGCTAACCATATTTTCTGAAATTCTGGAAAGGTGCAAAATATTCATTCATCTTACATTCACAAGAGTAATAATGTTCTTTGGTCAAGTAGAATTTCTGAATATCTGAAATTGGAGGCATTAGAAAGCTTCTAAGTAAACTAATGCTTAGCTTTATCTTAATTGACACTGTTCTGCGCATCTCTCCAGGAGACTATACACATGATGAACTGTGGTGCATGTTGTAAGGCCCATCTGAATTCTTCTTGAATAGGAAGAGTTTGAAGTCTTTTTTTAAATTAATTTGGTGACTTGGATAAGTTCTCTTGTAGATGTCTCACTTTCCTCATTTGTGAAATTAGGAATAATATTATTATAGGAATGCTGTGGAGATTACATGTGTTGACACATTTGATACACCTAAAACAGTCCTGGGAGCTCTTTCAGCCCTATGCTACCTATACAGTGTCTCAAAAAGAACATTCTCTATGAGAGGCATCATTCTGACTTCAAATTTGACCCTTACAGCATTAATTTAAAAATCGGAGTCTTCTAGGTTTGCTAGTATTTTAGCTAATAAAAATTTTCATTTTTCTATAAAAACAAAAAAGAATAAATTTATTCACAATAGAATGCACAGGTAAGGATATAATTTCTTTTGGTGATGTTCCTACAATGGTTGTTATTATTTTTGGACTACAATAATTTATTTAAAGGCTCATTGATTAGCTATGACATCATTGGGAAACAACTGGCACATATTAAAATCAGTATGTAATAAATGTTCATCTGGTAGATGAAAATTTTCATGAAATAAGGAAAAATTTCAGGAGTTATTAATAGGGAAAATTCAAGAGAACTACTGCGTTATATATTCATAAAGTAGCAGGAAGTTTTGAAAGATGAGGTTTTTATCCTTCTACAACACTATCCCGTAGGATCCATGCATCATCTGTGCTGAGTAACCCCTAAAGATGAACCCATTTTCAGTGTTCTTTATAATGTTCTGTACTTAGTTTAAAATAAAAGCAATATTCCACTAGTACCTGAACAAAAAAAAATCAGCTCTTATTTCAATAGGACATTCCATGTATTTTACAGTAATTAAGTATAGCAATAATTCATGGATCAGTGAAAAAGTTCACCAAGTTTTCAGTTGTATGGAAACTGTATTTTTATGTACCATCATAGTAATGTTAATATTTCATATTTATAGAGTCCTCTCTCTGAGAAGTTCATGTACTTTATGAATATTACACCAATTAATCCTGCATGACAAGTATTACAATTCCCAGTATACAGATGAAGGGGCAACAGTGAGGCTGCTTTGCCAGCACAAGAGGTGAAACTGCCTTGGGAGAGAGAAATGTGTATCCCATCCAAAACCTTTTCTATCAGGCGTGACTTGGGGAGATCTTGTGGAGAACAGAAGAAAAGGTACAGGTCAACTATGAGGTTTTGTAAGCTTCAATGTGAAAACCTGAAGCCACATCCAAGAATTTTTACCTATGCATTCTTATTATGCTTGGTTAGCAACAGGCTAAAAATAGCAGTGGAGTTTGAGGGCATTCATCTTGGAGATTTTTGTGCCTTAACTTCAAGAATGGGCACAGGTGGTCTTCCTTTGCTCTTTGGATTGCAATTGAGTGACATGGAAGGAGACGTGTCATCTTTGTTTCCATTTGGGTTTAGCTTTTCACCTGAACTTTGATCTTCAATTAAGTTAAATTTCATCAATTATTTTTTGGTATTTTAAATTTTTATTTAAGTTTTGATCTGTGGTCTTTTTCTTGATCTCTACTCTTAATGTATTTTAGGATTTCATAGGTGAATAAAACTGAGAAGGAGCTATTCCTTCAAGAAGCCATTGAGTGAATAAAAGAAAGTAAAGCAAAGACAGTGTCAAGGACTCATTGTTGATACTTTACAAATACCTGAAACAGATCACTACCTTCAGTTCTGTGCAAAGGAGGTAAAAACTTGAAAGTAACTCTTTCCTTTAGAGTGAAAACCCTGATAAAAGCTCTGCTTAATGTCATTGTCAAATACTAATGGCTGTGAACACATGCAGAACCTCTAAGAAGATCATGCCAGTAAACTATTTTAAAATGGTAAATCTTAGTGCTTTGATTCTCATTTTAGAATGGCTCTATTTTAATTACTTTTGCTTAGTTCCCCCAAAGGTTATGTTTTTTTTTTCTTTTAGAATTGACTACTTCACACTTGAAGCAAAATAAATACTTATTTCTTTTATTATACCCTTTTAAAAAATTTGTTCTAATTAGTTATACATGACAGCAGAATGCATTTTGACACATCATACATAAATGGAGTAAAACTTCTCATTCTTCTGGTTATACATGATATAGAGTTGCACAGGTCATGGAATCATATACCTGCATGGTTTTGAACTTCTAAAAAAATAGCAAAAATGGCTAACAGATGCACAGTCATTTTCAGAAGTCCATGCATTTCTTCCAGTGTCTTGTGGTTTCAATCTGAACTTGTTCACTAACTACCTCTAATTCTACAATTAGCTTTACTTGAATTATTTATCTACATGGTGCTTTCCTGACACTAGGTGTAGTTATGTCCTATAACTTATAGATGAGGCATCTTTTCCACATTCTTAGACACAGAGTGTTCATTCCTTCTTAATTTTGAATTCTTGTTTCCATCTTTGTACAGATGATGTGTATGTTGACTTCAGTGTAGTATAGGAAATGAGTCAACACTACAATCTATTTCTTTGAACTTCTTAGTGAACAGTTAATAAACCATAGATGAGAATCAGAGACATGGTCAAAGGAAGATTTCTTAGAGCATAATTCAGACCTTAAGCAGTAAGTAAAACTGAAGCAAAAATGTGGGCAGAGATATGTTGTCTGGAGCTCAGAGACAGAATTGGTATCAGGGTGAGAATTAGTTGGAAATATTAACTGAAAGGGATAGAGAATAGCTCTTCAAATTCAGATCCCTGCATCCAGATGGAATTAAAGGTTTTCTATTTTTAGTCCAGGGTTTATGTAAGAACAAGATTATAGGTTGAAAATGTGGGAAAAGAATGAGGATATGTTATTGAGTGAAAGTGACAATACTGTTATTACCAAATCATTTATTCTTTATTATTACTGCTAACTAGGGAGATCATGGCTGAATAATTGGGAAGTCTTTATAGTGTCTTATACACACAGGGATCACATAATTTATCTTATTTCAACTCAACTCTTTGTAAATGTTTTTAAAAATAATATCAGATAAAAAGAGAAAACTGAATCCACCAGTAGCTATGTAGTTAAATTTCTGTCTTTGAAAAAATATTAATTATAACAAATATGGTAATTCCCATCTATTGAGTAATTCCTGTGTGCCAGGACTGAGCTATATTATTTGCATAAAAAAATTTAATAAACACTTTTAATGACCCTGCAAGGTAGATGATACTATTTCAGTTATTGATATGGAAATTGAGGATTAAAAAGAGTACATGACTTTCCAAAAGGTCACATAACATAAGTAATACCAAGCTCCTGCTATTTTAAACTGTGCAATGTCCTTATCTAAATATGATAATGAGAAATAATTCATATTTAAATTTTAAAAAGGTGTATATTAAATACCTCACTATGTCAGATATTGTGCTACATTTTTGGTGCAAAAACAGTAAGACACTGTTAGAATACGAAAAACCAAGGATTACAATGTGAGAAAACTTATGACTAAACAGGAAATTGGACTGTGTTAGATTAAGGGGTGATATGGAAATATGTTCTTAGTATTAAAGGTACATTTACAGTGAGTCTAAAGACATATAACTGAGCTGGTGGTACAGCTCAGTGGTAGAGCATTAGCTCAGCATGCTGGACCCAATCCTCAGCATCCCCCCAAAATAACAAAAAATATTTTAAAAAGCATTTGTACATGCATACAAAAATAACACATACTCTGCATGTATAATAAAAAGAACCATTATAAAACAATAAAATTTCACATTGAATTTTTATTCTTATATTGACTAGGATGTTAACTGGGTATAGTGAATTTAATGATTTGACTTTAATGGGGCTGGAGGTGTAACACAATGGTAGAGTACCTAGCATACACCAGATTCTGAGTTCAATTCCCAGCACCACACACACACACACACACACACACCCATCTATATATATGATTTGGAAAATATAAATCAATTCTTACAAAAAATTAAAAGATTTTATTACCTGTTTTCTACTACTTGCTCATGAAGCCTGGATATAATTAGGATCAGTGTGTTATATGCCAACCTAGCTACCAATCAACTAAATGCTAAATAGTTCTCATCTTAATTTTTTGACTTCACTAATAAAATTCTGACCTCCAGTTTCTTAATTTCTCACAATCTTCTGTTCCTAAAAAATATTTTTCACTTTTACATTGATATTTTCCAAATTTATCTATAGCCCCCTTTTTTTAAATCCATGGATGTAGGTCTAATTATTGATTTCTCTGATATTGCCACTGTATATTCTACTTACCAACAGAATTCACTTTCTTTCTTCATAACTTTCTTTCTCTATGTAACGAAGTTAATTAACATCATTTTTAATCAAATCCTTAACACCTAGAAACCACTCTTATACTTCACAGCCAATCACAATTATTTCATCCAATTCTAAGATGCTAGTGATGAAAATTTTTCAGTTTGTTTCACAAATACTCCATAAGCTATAACTTTCTATAACTTCTCACTTAGAATAGACTTAATTCTTAAAAGTATTTCTGTGCTTAAATAGGCATTGATTTTATCATGATTACTTCTATACTTACATTAAAAGTAAAATATGAAGAAAATAATTTAGGTATTTGTTTTAGGTGGCTTTGTGTCATTGTGACCAAAATACCAATTAGAGGAGGAAAAGTTTATTTAGGCTCATGGTTTCACAGGTTCTGTCTATGATGGGCCAACTCCACAGCTCTGGGTCCAATATGAAGCAGAACATCATGGCAGAGGGCATGATGGCAAAAAGCAGCTCAGGACATAACAGCCTGGAAGCAGAAGAGAGGTCCACTCACCACGGACAAATGCAAATCCCAAAGGCATGCATTCAGTGACCTATTTCCTCTAGCCACACCCTACATGCCTACAATTACTTCCAAGTTAATCCATGTCAGTGGATTAATACACTAAATAGGTTATACCTCTCACACTCTAATCATTTCACCTTGAAAATTCTTGTTTTGTCTCACACATGAATTTTGGGGGGACACCATATATCTAAACCATGATAGGATTTTTAAAACTGCTTCACTTTCAAAGTTCTATTTTTCTGAACTTCCTTTTCAATTTAGTAGTTGTTAACATTAGTGTTTTCACAATCAATGGTCTCTTAGAGTAATGGTAACACAGTATTCATGAAGTAATTAAGTCATTTTTTTGGAGCTATTAAGCTGACTTTTTAGAAAATTATTTTTTAGATCAGTTTTTGTTTCACAATAAAATTGAGAGGAGATTTTGGATCATTTTCATATTCCTCCTTCTCCAAACATACAAACTTCCATACTATTAGCATTGCACACCACAGTGCTGCATTTGTCAAAATTGATGAACCTCCATTGACATGTGAACACCCATAGTTCGTGCTTTACTGGGGGGTTCACTCTTAGTGCTGTACATTCAATGGGTTTTAGTAAATGTATAATAACATACATGAATCATTATATCATAGAGAATAATTGCACTAAAATTCCCCTCTACTCTGCCTGTTCATCCTTTCTTCCCTTTGCAAGTAAAATGTGAAAAATGCTTCGATGGAGAATTTAATGAAGAAAACATATATACATATATGAAATCTGGAGTGCTAAAATGAATTTACTAATAGATACCAAAAAAGATCAAATAAGGCAATAAAATATAATGGGTAGGCTTATTGTTGCAAGTAGGTAAACATGTATCTCTGTCAAAAAAATTCATTTTCATTTCTATGGATAAACTTATTTTCTTTTTTCTTCACTTAATTTTTATCTCAGTAGAGTTATATAATTACCTGGGTATTTAGAAAGACAAACATACCTCCATGGAATAAGATAGTGCAACCACTAACTCTGAGTAACTTTCCTCCTGAGCGACCGTTTTATTACTAATGATTTTTAAGATTACTCTGCTTTGGCCTCTAAGATCTCATTGAAAGTCCCTGACATCTATTCCATACCAAGTTTTGGTGTTACTCATTTTTATAATTAAGCATATTCAGGTAATGACAACTGTGAGAAAAACTGTTTGACTTGCATATATCAAAAAAGATTACTAGGTATTTTTTTCCAGTGCAGTGATGGGCATTATCTAATAGACCATCTGTAGACTACCTGATTCCATGGAGGTATGTTTGTCTTTCTAAATACCCAGGTAATTATATAACTCTACTGAGATAAAAATTAAGTGAAGAAAAAAGAAAATAAGTTTATCCATAGAAATGAAAATGAATTTTGTTTGATAGAGATACATGTTTACCTAGTTGCAACAATAAGCCTACCCATTATATTTTATTGCCTTATTTGATCTTTTTTGGTATCTATTAGTAAATTCATTTTAGCACTCCAGATTTCTTATAAGTATATATGTTTTCTTCATTAAATTCTCCATTGAAGCATTTTTTCACATTTTACTTGTTTATCCATTGATTAATAAATTATAATCATAAACATTTGTTAATTTTATATTTGCATATGAATTATGATTTCCTTTTTTAAAATAAAACTGACAAGATTATATCATGATAAGCCCTTGTTCTTTAGGGACTATAAGACACTGACTATAAGACATTGTAAAATTTTAGAAATTTAAAAATGTTAAATGTGTGCATCTTAAAATCAGTGAAATGTGTTATAATCACTAATTCACACTCATTCTTTCTCAAAATCCTCTTGAGTATAACCTTATATTTTAGTTCCCACTATCTTTGTCTGAATTTATTTGCTTCTTATCTCGAAAATATAAATAACTTCTTAACTGGACTCTCTTCCATTGGCCTTTGTAAAAACTTCCCAACTCTTCAATTCTTCTGCTTCAAGGATGATGTGTTGGCAGTTCACAATTTAACTCTTACAGCTTTTGTTTCCAACTTTATCCTTTCCTCTATGAATCCCAGGTTTTTCTGACTACCAGAGATCTTTCACTTTTAGTATTATTTTCTGGCTAGAGGTTCCACTAGTTTCTACAGGCTTATTATTGTTTCATAATACACAGCAGAGCATACACTTTTCTATATATCATTTTCTATATATTTATATATATAATTTATTTCCTTATAGAGGCTTTGAATGGATCTAAATATTTCTGATATGTATTATTATTTAAACAAGGGGTTCCCAAAATTACAGATTACTCACTAAGTATATTTTGAACTTTAAGTAAATCCCATGCTTAAGTCCAAGGACAGTAATGATATACATATATTATAAAGATGATTCCAATATCTATTAAAGTAATAGCTGAATCTATTTACTCTGATTCCATTTGAACACCTATGATATAAATAAGGAGAATTAAAATAAATTGCATTAATCCACAACAAAAATAAGTTGAATTAATAAGTAATATTTTAGGTTAAACTTTTCTTATAGTGTATGCTTAGATATAGATATAGATATTGATATGAGTATTTAAAAGCATATATACATTACATTCATTTTTGATATTTGTTTTTCAGATTGGCTATATAATGAAGTTTTCAAATCAAAAGAAATCTAAGGAAGAAGTATATTTTCCTATGAAATCAATCTTATTATTATATGAGTACCAAACTAACTCCAATGAAACTTTATTTGACGATAAATGACTTTTTCATTCTTCTAATAGTTTCCTTAGGAAAATTGTTACTATATTAACAAATTTCTTTATTGATATATTGTTTTGTTCCTCAATCCTAACTCAATAAATTATTGGAGTGGAAACAAATTTTAGGGAGATCTAACATTAAGAATTATTTTAATCGTGTCCTGTTAAAATTGTTATTTCACATCAGATTTTCACCTTGTAGATTTGCCTGTATTGCACAGTTTGTATAGATTGGATTGCCTACTTATGCATAGTTTCTCACTATAATTTTTATTCTAACTAAGCAAGTCTATGCACATGCCATCTGTTTCTAGCATTCTTATTTTTTCTTATGTTGCATAAATAAGAAGTGCTGACTATATTTATTATGTTAATTATATAAAACCCAATATTTACTCATCTTTCTACACTGAATTCATTTTGCTCTTGAACCACTATGTATACCCAAAGGAGAATACAAACTATTGCAAACAAACAACAAATAAACAAACCAAAATCATTGGACCCTAAGTATGTGCATGTCAAGCAGCTCCGTTTCTTCTACATTCTCAGCTACTTCTTTCAGCTGTTATTATCTCAGCCATTTATGAATTTATTTGCAGTCATTTATTGATTTTTATCTTTACTCTTCTCTCAATCATTTGTCTGGGAGCTACTTAAATTTTCAGTGAGTTTAAACATCATCTTGGAAAAAACATAAATGTCTGGTTCTTATGATGTTTATTCCAAAGTTTATATTATCTGGCCTGCTATTTAAAAAGTGTAACTAGAGCTATCTGATCACTTGGACCCCAGGCTAGCACACAATGCTAAAATCCACAATGCTGTCTGATCACTTGGACCCCAGGCTAGCACACAATGCTAAAATCCACAGTCTCACTTTTTCTTCTAAAACAAAGTTTAAAAAATTGTTCACTATTTCTCTTCGGCCCCATGAGAATCTTTGTATACCCTAGATCAGTGTTTTTGATGGCAAAAATAAATGGGGTCTCTGTATGTGAGTGGGGAGGGATTAATTTCTTGGCACAAATCAAAACAGTGGCACTGGCCTCTAATATTTTATTCTTTACTACAGTAGGAAATATTTTGAAACTGACTAATTGAAAAGCATACAGGTAAAGAAACAAATCAAAATGCAAGATAAACCAATGGATTTTGAGGTGACAGTGTATGGCTTATTAAGTACATGTTGCCTCCAACCTTGTTCTTCTTTCTCATAATTTTTTGATAGTTTGGGATTCTATTTGATTCCATATAAAATTTTGCATTATTATTTCTGTAAAAAATGTCACTGAGATTTTGATAAAAAGTGCATTGAATCTGTAAATTGCTCTAGGTAGTGTGGACATTTTAACAATAGTAAGTTTTCTGGGCCATGAGTGTAAGAAGTATTTCCCTTTATTGAAATCAAAGACACAGTGAGATATTGACTCATGTATGTTAGGATGGCTTTTATTTTATAAAAACTGAATGCTGGCAAGGATGTGGAGAAACTAGAACCCTTATACACTGTTGTTGAAAGTGCAAAATGGAGCCGGGCCTGGTGGTGCACGCCTGTAATCCCCACACTTAGGGAGGCTGAGACAGGAGAATCACGAGTTCAAAGCCAGCCTCAGCAATGGCGAGGCGCTAAGCAACTCAGTGAGACCCTGTCTCTACATAAAGCACAAAATAGGGCTGGGTATGTGCTCAGTGGTTCAGTGCCCCTGAGTTCAATCCTCGGTACCACAAAAAAAAAAAAAAAGAAAGAAAGAAAGAAAGTGCACAATGGTACAGGTTTAAAAGCAATGGTACAGCTACTACATAAAACAACATGGAAGAGGGGGGAGAGAGAGAGAGAGAGGATATTCTATCCGTGTGTGTGTGTTTGTGTGTGTGTAATATTATTCATCATCAAAAAGGAAGGGAATCTTTCCATATACACATATATACCAATATGATCCCTTGAGGATATTTGCTAAGTGACATAAACCATACACAGAAGAATACTACAAGGTACCACTTTTCAGAAGAAGCTAATTATTCGAACTTTAAAAAAAAATTTTTTTTACTATTTTATTTATTTGTATGTGGTGCTGAGAATCAAACCCAGTGTCTCACATATGCCAGGCAAGCGCTCTACCACTGAGCCAAACTTTTAGAAGCAGACTAGAATATTAGTTGTCAGGGGCTGGTAGGAGAGAAAATACAGAGTTGTTATTTGTTAAGTATAAAGTGTCATTTATACAATTGTTATACAATATAACATTGTACCTAATGTTAATATTACTGTATATATAGTACATTTAAAAATTATTTAAAATTACTGCATAGTACATTTAAAAAAATTACTGTATAGTACATTTAAAAATTATTGAAAGGGCAGATCTCATGTCATAAATAATGATAAATTATTAAGTATCACTGTGGAGTATTGTTAAGTACTATTAAAGAAAACTCAGAATTATCCCCCTTCAAACTAAAGTAATTAAAAGATTCCTGTCTTTGCAATCTGAATGTCAGGATATGGCTTCAAATTCTATAATCATAACAACATACCACAAAAGATATGTTGCTACCTGAAGAAGTACATATGGGAAATCAGCTGTGTTCTGTCATGCCAGAAATTAGAAATTTAGAGAAATGTGAAACAAAGTGCCTCTTATAACTGCTTTGTAAATTTACTGTTTTTTCATTAATTATGTTTTCTAATGTTATCATCAACATTTTGTTTGAAATTCAGATATATTAAATATTAAATTTTAAATTTCTTATATGGTAAGAATTATGACTGTGAGGTCCTTGATATGTTTTTAAAACATCTCCTGAGAGAATGAACCAATAGAACCCATTCTAAAGACCATGCCCTAGCCAGGGAACCTCGGAAACCTCTCAAGCCCAACTGTCCCTAGTAGGCCCTCACTTAGCTGCTTCCTAGGTGTATTAGTCGGGGTTTTCTAGAGGAACATATCTAGGAGGTATGATTATAAAAAAAAAAAAAAAAAGGAATTTATTATATTGGCTTACAGGACTAGAAGCTGGATAGTCTACAACGGCCATCTGCAGGCTGGAGAGCTGGAGAAACCAGTAGCTGCGCAGTCTAAGAAGTTGAAGCCTCAGAACAAGAGAGATCAACGGTGCCCCAGTTCAAGACCAAAGGCTTCTGGAAACTCCCTGTAGAATCACTGGCAGAGTTGCTTTGGAAGAGTAAAGGAGTAAGAGTCTGATGTACTCAGGCGATTGCAGCAACAATCAAGAACCCATTCAATTAAGCTTGCATCTGCTGCTGCTTCCTTGTTCTTCTAACTTTATCTCATCCAAGCTGCCCAAGGTGGTTCCCAGACTTAGGGAGGGTTTCCATTTCAGTTCCCTACACCACAGTCAATCATTCCTAGATATACCCTCATTGACACACCCAGAAGCCTCTTAATTTTTGGCACCTTTTAATCCAATCTAGTTGACAATTCAAATTAATCATTTTGAATAGGTTTTCTAGCACTCCCTACCACACACATCAGACTTCTTAGTCCTCTCTTGCTTATTTCAAAATACACTTTGCCTCAGCAGACTACAAATCCTAGCAATGCTTTGGATTATTCTCTGGAAAACCAAGTTTTGAGATCATTGTTTCATAGTATATATTTAACAGATTAGTTTAAAATTCATAACTTAGAAAAGAAGTAATTCTTTTCTTTTTTTTTTTTTTAAATCATAGCTACCCTTCCTTGGATAATGTGCTTCAGCCAGGGAGCTTATTAATGTTTAAAAGATCAAAGGAGGAAAATAAATGCATACATACATTTATACACGTATGCATACAAAAAACTAAAGTTGGATGATATTCTAAAATATCATTCCATTTAATATTATATTTTTTTCACTATACTGTGTGCCTTCTTCAAATTAACCATCTTACAGATCATTTTCTCTGCTATAACATTCTTTATTCATCCTTTTTTAGTAAACGTCTATATTTATGAATATTTTAGATTGAGTGCCTTTTGGACTAATTTGTATCTTTGCCACTCCAACTTATATGTTGAAGCCTTGTGCTCAGTACTTCAAAATGTGCCTGTGTTTGGAGATAGGGCCTTTAAAATGTTAATTAATGCAGGTAAAATGAGGCCATATGCATGGGCTCTAATCCAGTATGACTGGTTCCTAAGAAGTGGAGATTTAGACACAGACCAGATACAAAGGAAAGTTAACGTGAGAAGACTGGGAAAGATCTTCCTTCTTATCTTGTAGAAGAAATCAACTTTATTGACATCTTGGTCTCAGAATTCCAGGCTCCAGGACAGTAAGAAGCACAAAGCTATTTAGACCAGCTATTTATTCTCTGTGCTCTTCATATTGCATTTTTTTTTTTTTTCGGTACTGGAGATTGAACTCAGGGACACTCAACCACTGAGCCACGTCCCCAGCCCTATTTTGTGTTTTATGTAGAGACAGGGTCTCACTGAGTTGCTTAGCGCCTCGCCATTGCTGAGGCTGGCTTTGAACTCGCAATTCTCCTGTCTCAGCCTCCCCAAGTGCTGGGATTACAGGCTTGTGCCACCACGCCCGGCTTCTCTGTGTTCTTCAAACTATTGCTTCTTCTAAGAATATTTTTCTAATGTTCCGCATAATCCACATGCTTATGTTATTTGCTGAGTGTCATTTCATTCAGGGCTTCATTCACACCCTTCACTTATTATCTCACTGGACTGAAATTGGTATTAGGCTTGATTCTATTCATCTTTACCAATTTCCTTGATGTAGGGATCTATATCCTATTCAATGTGATATACTTCATAACTTATATTGGGTATTACTAATATAAATATCCAATGAAAATTGTTTCTGTAATGCAATATACATTTCTGGCATGGAAGTGTCATACTATTGGGAATAAATTGTGAAATCTTTGACATAGGCACAATGATTACAGGTGATCCTTACAACGGAACAAACACTTGATGCTGTTCAGCAGATCCTTGAGTAAATGGAAATCTGTTTCTGTTTTCGGTTGGACTGTTCTATTTTGAAATTTTTAGAGATAGAGGTTAACTTGTGTAGTGCTGGTAGTGATAGGAATGGTTACTGTTCATAAACATGTGATTGAAAATTTTTCTGTTAGACATACAAAAACATTTTATTCTATTCTTCCCACTGAAGAGATCATTAAAAACGTTACATTGTACTGCCCTTGGAATATTAAACCATTATTTGTCTATTTGCAAATTAATTTCAGCATCTCTGCATGTGTGTATGCAGTTAGTACTCTTTTGAACTGGTTTTAACATCTTACTGATTTTATGTAAGTTCATTTTATATTTATAGAAGTCATACTTTTATCTTTTAATAATTGTTCTTCAACAATAAAATATTGACAGAAATCACCTACAAAATATTTTGACAATTCACTTTCTATTTGTCAACGTTTTGGTTATTAAATAACTACTTTCTCACTATCTAGCTCCTTCGAAGAATATTTTTCTAATGTCCCACATGATCTACAGGCTCATCTTATTTTTTATAGTGTCACTTCACACTGGGCTTCATTCACACCACTAACATGTTATCTCACTGGACTGAAATTGATACCGTACTTGATTCTATTCATTTTCACCAAATAGCTATCACAAGATGATCTCCTATTGTATAGAAATCATCTTCTGCCCCTCTCCCTTCTCCTCCTCTTCTTCTCTCTATTTTGAATTATGTTCTCTTTATTTGAAGGAGACAGTGAATACTTTTGTATTGCTTGTTTGGTAGCACTTTGTTTGCTTGTATTCTGTATGGTTTTCTTCATAAATGCATGAAGTAATTTGATTGAGAGACTTTCTTTAACTCATTTTTTACTATGTTGTTGGTGTACTGTTATCCTTCAATTTGCTCATTTCAGGGTACTTTAACATTCTTTTTTATATTTTGATTAGAATGCATTTGGCCTAATTAAAAATGTGAAATCAGGATGGATGATGGCAAGGCTCAACCTTCACTTCAAACGGTCCTGCAGTCATTTCAAGAAGAGGTCAAAGCAATAAACTATAACTCATTAGCCCGGGGGTGCAAGTGATCTCTCTGCCATAGTGGAAATTGGCAGCCCTTCTGTCTTTTGTCCTTAGAAGCCTGAGTATTAAAATAATTGTTAAATGTACCAAACAGACTAACAGTAAAATAACAGGCTATGCTTGCATGTGTAGACTAGGAAGGGCTGTTTTTAAAGATTTCTTTTGGTTAATATTTACAAGCAAACTCTTACTAACTTGTGACACACCACAGATAAATATTCAGAGTACAGATGGAATGAAAGTTTTTTGTTTCATGTTATACAGAAATGGTTTTAATGAAACTCCAAGCAATTATATAAAAAGGTTCTTTGGGTGACAGTATAAAAACACTCCACATGATTTATTTATGATGAGTGATATGACTGTTATTTAGAGAATATAATTAACTGCATTACCAAACTGCATGTCTACGTATTAATATTTGAATGAATTAACTTTATTTTATAAAAAGTAATGTTTTGCTAAAACTTTATTCTCTTTAATATTCCATTTTTGTCAGTGTTTACAGGCCATCTTGATTTCATGGGACAAATATCTCTGATCAGTTTCAAAATTCTTTGAATTATTGAATACCTTTCTAATTTCAATTGAATACTTCTGCTAGGAACCCTCTTAAACAAAAAAGATGAATAAACCCTGTTCCAGAATGCAAATATTTTGAATGGATTATGCTTATATAGATTAAATGAGTAAAATGAAAGTCAATATGTTATATAATAAATTATTAACTGAGTCTGGAGGACTATAGGGGACATAGTCATCACAAAATGTATAATTCAAAGAGAAGTAAAGAAATGAAGATATTTAGTAATATATACATATATAGCATATATCAGAATTTGAAAAAGTAAGTATTTGAATAATAAGTAATTTCAAAAGCATCTCCACTAATGTCCACAACCATCAAATAATTATGGTATTATTGGTACTATATTCATATTTTGAAAGCCTCATATTTTTCGTTCATCACTCTATGAAACAATTTATAGTTGTTTTTTTTTTTTTTGCTTTTCTCTGCCATAAAGTCTTCATGGTAGTGACTGTCAGGCACATCTTTGTGTTTGTCTAGTCTTGTACCTGGCATATATTGACATTTCAATAGTGATTTTCAAATTTTAATTTTATTTTTAAACATATATATAGAAATAAATGTGTACATATTGATGTGCATCATGTGATGTTTTAATACATATACACATTCTGCAATGTTTAAATCAGGTTGAACAAATGTCTTCAAAACATTTTCTTTTCTTCATAGTGAAAACTCAAAATCCTCCATTCTAAACTTTTGAAAGTTGAAGTACATTATTATCTTTATTCAGCTTATTGTGCAATATTACATCAGAATATCTTCCCCTATCTATTTAATATTAAATAACAAATGTTTTACCCTTGTCATGCCTTAGTATAGTAGCTCGAGTTTGTAGTTGATTTAGTGACATTGGGATTATACTTAAATAAGATCTAAAAGTTTATACATTTATTAAAATGACACTGTTTGAAGAAAGTTTGGTGTATTAAATTTTTTATTGCTCCAAAAACTGAATCATTTCAAATTCAACAACTTAAAGCAATGTCCATTTCTTAACCCACAGTTCTGTGGGTTAGAAATCTGAAAAATTTCAAAGAAATGCTCTACCGAGAGTCTTTGGCACTTAGCTCAAGATATTAGTCTGAAGGGATTTTATCTACAGAATCTGAGAAACAACCCACTTCTAAGTGTATTCAGGATGCTGGGAGAGTCCCACTCCTTGTGGCCTTTGGTCTCTGCTTGCATTTTCTTGCTACCTGCTGGGGAGAAACTTCCCCTGCTTTTGGATACCACCAATACTCCTCACATGTTCCCTCCATCTTCAAAGCCATGGTAGTTAAAATTTGTGAATAGGAAAGAAATTGGGACATCTTTTCATAAGATCTTATTCTGGCTGAATTGACTAATTGGGTCTATCAATGCGTCAAGAATGTCAACTTATTGAACATATGAAACCTGAGTCTGTAGAATACTTTCTTCATAAAGTAAGGACAAATTCCACAAGTTCTTTTCTTTAACATTAATGTGAACATTTTCTTTATATAAAATATATTTGCATGTGTATATTGGACTACATTATATGTATAGTCAACATTAATGTGAAGCTCATTTAAAGTTTCAAATTTTTAATATGATTTTTATTTCTAAGGGATGTCAACAAGCATAAAAATCTCTTTAGTGTAAAGAAATATAAATGTAGACATGAATGGATATACTTATACCTCTATGGTACAGCATGGTTACTTGTCATTTCATGACCATCCTAGGAATAGTACAGGGAAGACTGGGCAAGTGATTTTATTGAAAGCCTCAGTGTCCCATTACTTTGCCTACAAAATAAACACCTTGATTCAGATATATGCTCTATCATGTTGTTTTGTCCCCTTTCTTGTCATAGTTTGATAGTGGACTTGTATTTTTATCGGAAATTTTTAATTTTTTCTAAAACTTTTTAACTCAAAAGAAATTTTTTAAAACAAATTTATCAAGATTGAAAGTAATTGCAAACAGGAAATACTTCAGTATAATGCATCTTACCTGAACTATCTATTAGTAATAGAATAGACTTTCATGTAAAAACAAGAAGAAAGAAACACAGCTTAAAGTTTGGCTCATTCTTCCCACAATAATATTGTGATATTTGAAAATATTGTAACTTCTGTGAGTCTTACTTTTTTCCTTTTCAAATGAAGATAACAACACTGGCATTAGGAAGTTAGTAAAGCATGAGAATAATGTATACAAAATGTTCCAGATAGTACACAGCTTCAGAGCTGCTGGTAAACATCAGTTGCTTTACTTTCCCTAGTGCTCATGAAGAATATGAGAGGATGTAACAAAATGGTTCCTTTACGCAAAACTGAAATGAAATAGAAGCAATTTCTTAGCCATAAGAAAGATAGACAGTGACATTGGCTGTCATCTCCAATGATGTTACATATAATTGATATCAAAGAGCATGAGTAAATGACTATTTCAGTATTGAAATGAGAAGAATCAATCCCACATCCTTTGAGTTATTTTCCATGCTCACTTGAACCAATACAAATAAAATCCTCCTCATTATCTTTCAAATTTTTGTCCACATTTTATTCATATTTTGATCCATGTTTTACAATTCACTGTGAATTTTTGTTTTCAAAAAGTGCAGGAATATAAAAACTCAGACATTAAGATTTTTAAAATAAGTTTTATAAAGTTTATATGCCTTATCTTGTTTTGTTTTCTGTTGTTCTCAGTTTATGGTTAGATCTATGACACCCCAAAATAATATTGCTATATGTTTGAATGATTGTAGTGACAGCCTATTTGAACAGGAAGCACTATAAAGCAAGAATTCAAAATCACAGTACAAAGTTCTGCTTCACCCTTTATTTTAGATAACCTGAGCAAAGGAACATCTTTGCCACTTTCATTAGTCAGCTCTTCATTGCTGTTACCAAAATATCTGGCAAGAACAAATTAAAGGAGGACAAGCTTACTCATAGTTTAAGAAGTTCAGTCTATGGTTGGCAGTTGACTCCATTGCTGTGGTCCTGACATGAAGCATAACATCATGGCAGGAAGACGTGGAAGAAAAATGCTTCTCAGCTCACGGCAGCTGGAAACAGAGAGGGAAAGAATGGTGCCGGACAAAACATAACCCCCCCAAACATGCTCCCAGTGACCTACTTCCTTCAGCCACATAGTACCTGCCTACAGTTATTAGTAAAGTAGTTTTTTTTCAAAATAATTAATTCAACAAATGGATTAACACACTGCTTATGTTATAGCTCTCATAATCAGGGAACACCTCATATCCAAACTATAACACTGCTAAACATTCTCATTTCCAAATGTCAATGAAAGTGATATCTGCTTTGATTACATGTGAGAAACAGGTGAAATAATCATAAATAGGCACTCTACAAACTGAAGTACTACACATATATTAGAAATTATTATTTGTAAATTTTGTTAACTGAACTCCAAGATAGTAGATAAAGCCAATGTCAAAGTAAGACTATTGGCAAAGACAGCCTGTGGTCTTAAACAAAGATATATAATTAGAGTGAAATTTTCTACTAATTCATTCTGCATGCAGCCAAATTGTATGAAAAGCTTAAACACGTAATGAGAGCCTCAACATATAATAGGACCACATTCTTATTTTAATATCACAGGTAAAGTTTTATTATCTTTTCTAGTTTCTTCAGTAATTTATCAACTCATATAATCACTAAAATACTCATCCCAAATTACATGCAATTAAAACATTTGTAGTCTACTGAAAATGAAAATATCTACACTATATCTCTCAATATAAATCAAAAGATTTTTTAGGGTGATTGTTGTCATATTAGTCACTAGTCAACATTCTCTATTTTAGTTTAAGTTTCTTGACTCAATATATCTAAGTAGGTAGAAATAAGAATTCAATACTTCCTAAGATTCTGTGAGCCTGAAGAAAGTAGTATCTGTCATGTCAATTTAGATAAACTCTCCTGATAAACAGAATTTTCTAAATATTAGGAAGATGATGAAAATAAAATAATTTATGCTTCATTTAGAAATAAAAAGAATATTTGTTCAGTTAAGTCATTGATTAGATATGCTTTTATCAAGCAAGTGCAGGAACACAAATTAATTAAAGTCAAAATTTCACACAAACATAAGTTATATTTGAATTCTCATTATTGTCAATGGGTTCAATGGTCACAAACACCAAATTGAATTAGGATGAATGATAAAGAATTTGTTGTTTTTTCTGTCCACCTACAACAAAAAAAATAAATAAATACTTAAAAAAAAAAGTAACCATCACTAGGTTGCTTTAAAAAAAAAAAAACAATTTGTTGTGCAGTTTGTTCTACTGGCTTTTACATATAGAAAAATATTTTTAAAGTTATAAGAATAAAATCTTCATTATACATTCACTGAACTGTATTGATTAATAGAGTTTGGTGTTATATGAGATTAATATTATAATGAAGACATTTTTTACTGATCCTTTCTTTGATATTTTATATTTTTTATGTACAGTATAATTAAACATTAAATTTATATGTGCATATTCTTTCAAGGATTTACTCATTTATAGAACTTATTCGTACATGCAATATTCCTCATCCATTAATATGATACTTTATATAACTGTTGAAATTTTATTTGAGTAAGAAATTTTGCCTGCTTTCAAAAAAATGCAATAGAAAAAAATCTCATGTATTAATTCTTTGTAATAAATTGCTATTCTGCTATGTGTATATTAATGAGATCCTCTTCCCTGTTAAATTAGTTCTTAAAGAACATAATAGTTAAAATACTCAGGTTTGCCTGAAAATGCCAATTTTGAACAATTGTGTTATTTTCGCACTGTTTCATTTAATAAATTTCTGAGTATGTACATTGCTACTATGGGTAGTATTGAAACCAAGTTCATCAGATGTTTAGTATATAAACAGAGTGCATTAGTCAATTTTCTAATGCTATATTTGTCTACTTGAGAAAATTTGTTCTATAGGTGATTAAATACCAGTCCTTTAGGCTAAGATTTGATTTAGTGGTCATAAAGAAACAAATGATTCCAATTGAGAATACTTCTTCATGAGTACTCATGTAAGGAAGTGAAAAGTATGAAAATTCAGGGATGAATATGCCCTGGAATCCCCAAGTGAGTCATTTTATTATTTTTCTAAAATTCAGCTGGCACTGCTGTGGTAGGCACACTGCTTTTCTGCTCCCATAAATATGTGCTATTGTTGATAAGCACCATGAAGTTTTATACATCAAGTATTTCTTAATAAGTCCAATAAAATGAAACTTTTTGTTTTTCATAATATTATTATGTCATGGAAACCAACACTTTTCCATTTATATGCTTTTATTCATTTTAAGCCATTGTAGATTTTCTCAGCTGCCATTGTTGCATATCTTGATTTATCCCAGAGAGACAGTGAATCTTCTTGTCTCACTCCATATATTGCATAGCGGAACTGGCTCTCAAATGTTCCAATCAAGGAGAAACTGGTTTGCAACTTGGGTGGCAAAAATATCTGAGGTTATGGAAACCTAAACAAACAGGCCATAATATTGGTCCTTCACAGAACTTTGGCCCAAAAGGAGGTTGACAGATGCTACACAAAGGCAAAATGTTACCAGTTCGATATTCACATATGGTATAATCATCCCTTGTGCTTACATTTACTTGTACATGTGGAAAACAACAAATGGCAGTATATACTCAGTATAATAACTCTGTGGAATTGTGTTTATGGTTTTGGTCATAAATAATGCAACTTGAATTATAAAATAGTTTTTTAATGATTCTTTCCATGGTTGTTTTGTGAATGACTTAGTACAGAAGTCAAAATGTCTGGTAACTCTCTTTTAAATTCCAGAAGAAAAAAAATGTGGTTATACTTTAATCAAACCAAAATACTAGGGTTTAATACAGCTAAATTAAAATTTTGAAGTGATTGTGTATTTTGGATTTTTCTTTTAAATTCTTCCCTTTAATATATAAAAATTTTAGTTACTTCAAACTTTACATGTTAAATCCAGAAGAAACAGTAATAATTGCATCTTTAGAAATCGTTGAATCCTCATGGTCAAAATTATAACTTTTGAAAATCAGAATTGGGACTAAAGTGCATTGACCATAAGGCTATTTTTACCCGACTTTGTAATCTGACTATTTCTCTCTATTTCTCCCTCCAGATTTTTCCTCCTAACTACCTACATTTTATATATGTCATTTATAAGCTTCACAGAAAATTGGCAGTTTATACCATAATCCCAATAGAGATAATCACCACAATTTTGCAAACATTGATGAATAAAGATGACTTTACTTTTTTTTACTTTCAGAAATGAATATTGATAAAAATTGTAGAGGGATTAGATAACGTAAAGAATTACAACTGTAACTGATATTTATATTTAATTATCTTAAATTACAACATGCAGATTTGGTAGATATCAATATAAACATATGGATTTTGGTAAATATAAATGAAGGATTATGATTGTTAGTTTATGTCTATTTGCTATCATTTAACTTTGGAAAGAAAATTGGTAGAAACTTTTTACTGTAAAAACAACTCACAAGATAAAAATTTACATAATTTTTTATGTCTTTTCCAAGAAAGTTTATCCTTTGTTATGATTTGGATGTGAGGTGGCCCCTAGTAGCTCATGTCTGAGACAATACAAGAAGGTTTAGAGGAGCAATGATTGGGTTTTAAGAGTCTTGACCCAATCAGTGATTTACTCCCCTGATAGGGGTTAACTGAGTGGTAACTGAAGTGTAGGGTATGGCTGAAGGAGGTGGGAATTAGGGTGTGGCTTTGATGTATATATTTGTATCCTGAAAGTGGAGTCTCTCTGCTTCTTGATCACCATGATGTGAGTCGCTTCCCTCTGCCACACACTCCATCATGATGTTCAGCCTCATCTCGAGCCCTGAGAAATGGAGCTGGCCTTCTATGGACCTCTGAAACTGTGAGCACTCAAATAAATTCTTCCTTCTCTCCGGTTGTTCTGGTCAGATCCTTTAGTCATAGCAGTGAAAAAGCTGACCAAAACATCCTTCTTAATTTAAACACATAGATTGAAAAACTTTTATAGATGTGGTATAGTAGAAAATATATTAGAGTAGGCAAGATCAGAGATGAATTATAGTAAGAATTTATAGTAATGCACAAGAAGTGATGAGTGTAAACCAGGATTGTAGCTGTTTATACCTGCAGAAGGAAAGATGGACTAGGAAAGTCTTAGGAAAAAGTTGTAAAAACTTGGTAATTTATAGAACATAGAGAATGGGAATAATTAGAGAAACTAAAATTATTTTAGGAGTATGACTTGGGCATTGGCATTTTGATTAATGAGATAGGACATGTAAAACGTATGAAGCGCAAGGTGGTAGGGATGATTCTAGCAGTACATCTAGACTTTTCAGATCAGGTATTCTTTGCTATCTAACAGGTCAAGAAATACACATTCTTCAAATTGCTAATCCATTGAGATGTCTTTCCTAAGAGTATTTTAGCAATCTTCAGAGACCTTGAGTAATTTCTTCAGAGATCTTGGGTAATCCATTGAGATACCTTTCCTAAGACTATTTTAGCAATTTTCATAGATCTTGGGTGAATATATTGACAGTATTGTAATCATGGTGGAGTGAAATACCTTTTTATGATTTAAGTCAAAGTATCAAGTAAAAATTGTGCTCTGCCACTTCCCAACAATGTGACTCCAGCAAATTAAATCTCTCTGAAACTCAATATCCTCCCAGGATTATTGTGAAAACCAAATGAATGAACATGTCCAGACATGGTTCTGATAGGTAACAAATGCTGTCATGTTAGTCAACTTTTCTCATTGAAAGTTCTCAGTTATTTTTCCAACTGTCTATTCCATCCCTCATCTCTTCTCTCTCTTCATTACTACCATCTGTATCAGGAATCTAATCTTTTACCTCTTAAGCCATTCCAAACAGCATCCTGGACTCTTGAATTCATTTACTCATTATATTCACTCAACACCGTATTTAGCAATTCTTCTAGTGAAGCAGAAGCATTTTTTAGACTCTGGGAATACAGTAGTGACTCTTCCAATTAACCTTCCATACTGATATAATGGTCACTGTTTTAAATTCAAGACTAAAAATTATTGTTGCATAACAAATTAAATGTCTCCCATGTCTTCAAAAGCACCTATAAGGTAAGATCTAAATTCTTTAACCTAGCATGTGAAAGTGTTCACAATCTACCTGCAGTCGTTCTGTCTGCCCTCATCTACAGTTCTTTAAGCTTCCTGGTGTCCTCCTTGAACCTCCTAATTTCTTACTGGTATTTCTAATAACATTTTGGTGTCTCTAAAATTTAAATTATAGGATATTCAATCCTTATACTAGAAAACATCTATTTGATGTTCAGTTTGTACCCTAGATATTCCTGGAGTTATAATTTATGCCCTAAGAAACCCTTCACAAATTGAAAATGTCTTAGTTAAGCTAAAAGTGCATTTAATACTCCTAACCCACCCAATTTCATGACTTAGCCTAGCCCATACTAAATGTGTTCCTCAGCCTGGACAAAATCATCTAATATGATATTTATTTCATAATAGAGTATTAAATGTCTGATTTAATTTATTCAACATCTGTATTCAACATCTCTGCTGGCAACACTATACACTGAAAGTATCTGTCATTTACCCTGGTGGTGGAGTAGTTGACTGGGAGTTGTGTCTCCTTGCTCCTGCCCTGTATTATACTATATATTGTTAGCCTGGAAAAGATCAAAATTCAAAACTGAAAGTAGGATTTCTACTGAGTGCATAACACTTTCACACAATTGTAAAGTTCAAAAACATGCCAGTGACCTTCTATGAATCTTTCCAGTGTTTTCTGACCTACACCTTTGACTAGGGTCATGGTTTGGATGATAAATGTCCCCAGCTTGGTGCTGGGGTTCTTGGGAAGCAGAGGAACCTTTAGGAAGTGGGACCTACTTGGAGGAAGTAGGTCATTAAGGACATGCCATTAAAGAATGTATCAGGACTCCAGCTCCTTCCTCTTTCTCCCCCTCATCTTCCCAACCACAATGAGGTGAATAGCTTTGTTCCACCATGTGCTTCCCGCCATGATTTCTGCCTCATCACAGGCCCAAATCCAGTGTCTGTCTAAGTGACAAAGCCTGAAATCTCTGAAACCATGAGCCAAAATAAATATTTCCTCCTTGTAAGTTGTTTATTTTAGGGATTTTGTCACAGTGGCAGAAAACTAACACAATTAGAAAGGATTACTTATTTTAGATCCATGTTCCCAGAGATCTCTATGCCAGGCTCTCTTATTGCTATCTGCCCTTTCATCAAACCAGAACATATGCTCCTTGATAACAACCAGCTCTGGATATCAATAAGAGAGAAAGGCACAGAATCAGTTTATTAAGATTTTTCCTGTGTAGGTAAAGTGTTATTCTAAATGGGTGTTTCTCCAGGTAGAAATAGGAAAAGTGGGAAAACACATATCTTCCCACCCTCAGTTTGTTTAGTTGCAGTTTTCTACAGAATGATAATATAGAAATGTTCAGTAGGTACTTAGAAATGCTTACCTGGATCTCAAAAGAGACAGGACCTAGAGCAATCTGTTGAGAATTAATTTGTAAGTCTACAGATTTCTGGTAGTTAATCTAAGTGATGATCATATTTGAGGTGATCTAGAGATAGTATTTATAAGTTCAATGGGAAGGAGTCAACAATAAAAATAGAGCAATTAAGGGACATTTCAGAAGGGAGATAGTAAAAGGAAGAGAGAAAGAACATCTAAGAGAACCAAATAGTAACATCAGAGAAGCTAAAGGAGACTTCATAAAGAGATATGGTCAGCAGTAGTAAATGCTTGGTGAATTAGAGTTTCAAAGATCAGAACAACTTGGGCACAATAACAGTGGGACCTTCTGGAGGAGAAGAAGGAAAAATGCATAGATCTAGCCGGGCGCAGTGGCTTAAGCCTGTAATCCCAGCACTTTGGGAGGCTGAGACAGGACAATTGTGAGTTCAAAGCCAGCCTCAGCAATGGTGAGGTGCTAAGCACCTCAGTGAGACCCTGTCTCTACATAAAACACAAAATAGGTCTGGAGATGTGGCTCAGTGGTTGAGTGCCCCTGAGTTCAATCCCCAGTACCAAAAAAAAAAAAAAAAAAAAAAAGCATAGATCTAACAAGAGACAAAATAGAATTGGTATATTTATGGGTGGAGCCCAAATATACATCATTAGCTTTGAAAAGTAGGAAGAAAGAATATGTAAGATCAGGTGAAAGGATGGAATTTGTTGAGAGGGAACTTGAGAAAGTTCCTGCTGATAGGTGTGCTTATTTTTGATGTGGCAGGAAGCTAGCCATCTGCTGAGTGTACAGGGTATCTGCATGACAGGAGAGCTGGTGATGGTCAGGACCACCTGTGGTAGAGAAGGGAAGGGACAGTTAACAGGATCCCAGTTTGAGGGTGATGACTGCCAGGTAGTTATGGGCACTTAGAAGTTTCCCTAGGGAAATTAAAGGGTGCTGCACAAAAAAATGTCATTCTCACAAGCTACTGTGTGATGGTATTTTTTCTTCGTTTCTCTTTCTTTCTTCTTCTTTTTCATAAAATCTATCTTTATCTTTAAATACAGAACAAAACAAAGGCTTTTATTTCTGAATTGCCACAGCCTTTGCCCCTGAAAAATCACTATGCTCTACAAAATTATGTAAGGCTTTAGTGAAACATCTGCTTTTTATTTATCTTTGTTTATTTAAGTCTCCACTCTATTATTTTACAAACAGTAGCACAGATAAGGAAATTATGGATGGTTATTTTTGTTGGAGAAGAGATTTAAACTATTCACAGCAAGAAAAAGACACTCAGCTGTAAGGAAAAGTTTCAAATTCTTCTTTGAAAAAAGACCGATTAATTTTCATTTAGTCAAGCAACACAAAACTTGTTTTCTCTTATTTGTACTTATAAATGATAGCAGTAGATGTTACCTAGAGCCTTTGAGGCACCTGACTGTGCAGATTTGCTGGTGGTGTAGTAGAGAGAACTGCTTCTATGCTGAAGTTCAGAAGAAGGGCACTTTGGCTATGGTAGGTAGGACAGTGGTTACTTCTGGTGTTTAAAGGCTGATTGGGATATACTGGGTTTCCAGAAAAAGTAATTATACTACCATTTTAGGATTTTTGTTTTCAGTAAAACTCTAATAGTTTTCACAAGGAAGTCACTTCCCTAATATTTCCTGGACATTGGTTGTCTACAACTGGTTTCAAGGATGTAAAACAAATTGCCCGATTTATGAGATCAGCAGAGGAATCAGCATAGTTGGCTCTGCTTTTGGCTCCTCCATTTTCCCCTGGATCTGCCCCTGGATCCATGCCTCCTTTTTATAGATGAGGACACTACCTAGAAAGGCCTGAAGTGTTCTTCCTGAGTCTAACTGAACACAGCCTAATTTTGAGATTCAGGAATCAAAAAAAAAATGTGGCTGCATACTTAAATTATATCCTCAAATTTAGCTATTTTCAGTAATAAAAGTATTATGTTGCTTTCATCTGCTAACTGATTTGTCTCTTCTGATGATCTCAAAACTCAGTTTGGGGGCTGGGGTTATGGCTCAGTGGCAGAGTGTTTGCCTAGCGTGAGAGGCACTTTGTTTGATCCTTAGCATCACATAAAAATAAACAAAGGCATTCTGTCCATCAACAACTACAAAAAAAATTTTTAAACAACAACAACAAAAAACTCATCTGGGGAGAGGAAGATTAATGTTCTCCACCAGAAAATGTCCTGATGGTAAAGTGAAAGGTATCTTGTATAGTACTTAGAATCATTTTTACTTGTGACTTGGAAGTATTTTGCTCACATCTTTCTTATATGACTTTTCTCATATTTTAAAAGTTAATTTATTTTTTAGTCATCTCTATGTCCAATTCCTAGCTCCTTGAGTGCCACATAATAGATATTTAGTAAATATTTGTGGAAAGAGTGATAGATGGAATTCAAAAATTCTTCAAGAAATATCAATTCTTTTTACTTTCCAATAATTTTAATTTAAAAATAAAAAATATGAAACATAGTATCTGACCAAAAATTGTAACACTAAACATTTGTGAGTTCTCCTATGTCATAGATCACTTTTTTATTTTTTGTACCAGGGATTGAACCCAAGAGAACTTGACCACTGAACCACATCCCCTGCCCTTTTTAATTTTTATTTTTTACTTTGAGACAAGGTCTTGCTAAGTCACATAGGGCCTCACTAAGTTGTTGAGGCTGGCTTTGAACTTGTGCATAAATCACATTTTCAATGACAACGCTTCTTATTTAAGACTAACTTATTTTACAAGATTAGATGTTAACTTAAGTTAACAAATGGTTATTGTCATTGGGTATAGTGGTCAGAAATTAGCAGAAAAAAGGCATGACAATCAGATACATTATGATTGAGACCACAGAAAAATTCTGTTTTTTAATATATTTTGTTTTTGCTTTTGCTTTTTGTTTTTGGTCTTTGGTAAATAAATGTGATCAGTAGATGTAATGAGATCTTACATACCTTCAGGTTTATTCAGATACTAGAAGTTAACTATAGCAATTATGGATATGTGCAATTGGAAATAAAACTATGAAAACAGTAATAATTTAAAAGACAAATTGAAGCAAATCATCATGTTCTTGAATTTGAAACCATGTAGTTTGAAACTGTCAAAGAACTAACCGACCTCCTAATAGAAGTTGTATACACTCTGCAACACAGTGTATTGAATGATCAGAATCTACATATTCACAAAGGACTCTGAATGCCATCTAGTCATGTCAAAGAAAGCCAGTTTGAAAAAATATAGTAATGAGTATGAAAAGGATTTTTCCCTTTATTTAAATATGAAACCCTTTGCTCACATAAGTCACCTCTGTAGTTAATGTCTATGTGAGACAATTTTAAATTGATTAATATTAAATTTCCCAGCATACTATCAAGATACTGAAATATGGTCCTTTTTATAACTCATAAAAGAGAGGGAGGGTTAAGATATAATATGACCAAGAGTTACTGAAGTCATGAAGTCTCATTTTATATTTTTCAATAATATATAAAAATATATTACTTATTGTTGACATTTAAACTTTATACAGCTAGGGTTTACTCTTGATAGTCTAATGTAAAGTTTTTTTGTTTATGTATTTGTTTATTTTTTGTGGTACTAGGGATTAAATTCAGGGTCTTACATATGTTAGGCAAGCACTCAACCTCTGAGTTATGTCCCCAGTTTAAGTAATGTTTTACATGTGGCTAATGTTGAAAGAAAAAAAAATGTATGTGCATAACTCATGATTATAATAGAGGCTTTTGCTTTAAGTTTCAGCATTGTTGGGGTGGACTTGTTTTAACTATCTCATGGCAAAGTAATTTCCATTCCATGAGCATTTTTCAACCTTTATATATTATGTAAAATATTTACATATAAAAATGGAACACAAAATATTTCAATTGTGATGGTAAGTTCTTTGAAATACATTTATCCATTTTGGGAAAGAAAGGTGAATAAAGTGCTATAATCCGCAATGGAGTTTTGTTTTGCCATATAGAAGAATGAAGTTAAGCCATCTGCAGAAAAATGATGGAATTTGAGAATATCATAGCAAGTGAAATAAGCCAAACTCTGAGGGTCAAGGGTCATATGTTTTCTTTCATATGTGGATATTAAAGAAGAAAAAAAAAAGGTGGAGCCGGGTTAGGTCTCATGAAAATTGGAGGGAGATCAGGAGAGTACAGGAAAGTGACAAGAGGGAGGGAGAAGGGGAGGGAAAGAGGAACTGCTTGGGGATGATATGGGCCAAATTACATCAATATATTGTGTGTACATATGAATATGTAACAACAAATCCCAACATTATGTACAATTGTAATGCACTAACAAAAATATATGGGGAAAACAGATGTGTGAATATGATCAAACATCCTTGTACAGAAGAATAGCAAATTACTGTCCATACAGACAACCGGCACAGTGGTTTTCACTCAAATACTCCAATCAGGTTAAAATTTATATATGTAGATGGGAATGCAAGTCTAGAACTTCAAAATCAATTTATAAGATAAATAATACAGTTAATTACCTCATCAAATATAAAAATTACATGGTAAAGGAGAAGAGAAAGATGATATAGGCAGAAGGTGTGTATTTACTTCTCAAACTGATGAAAAAGCTGTTTCTATTTTCTGTGTTATTATATGACCCAAACTTCCTGACAATACTTTCAGATGTGCTAGGCACTTATTCGTAAAATGTGACATTTGTAAAACTGTTTGAGTGGTTGGATTTGAACAGAGTAAGGTGTTGAAGAAATACAATCATACCTGTCTAACTAGTAATACATTAGTTCGTTTACTTGTAAGGAGACAGACATAATGCTTTTTGTTGCCATAATGAAAGCTTTAAATTTTCTTAGGAAATTATTTTTAAAGTTATAAGATTTGATTTTAATTTTGGCTAAAATAGATTGGTTTCCTCAAGATTTTTAAAAATATATCAAATTTTTAGAAATTTTTGAGCTATTAATTATTTTTTGAAGTTAGGGTTATATAAATTGCGAAAAACCTGTCACAAGTGTGTCTTTTAATAGCAGTTTTACGAAAAAATCACTTTCATTTCTTTATATAAGCTCATGCTTAATCAAATATATATGTTATTCAATATACATATATATGTCAACGTGCTATTCTGTTGAAAAACACAAAATATTTTCTATTCTTGGCATACTGACCAAAATTAAAGAACACATGTATCTAAATTGTTTGATGTGCCTTTCATCCAGGAAATCTATGCTTCCCAACTACAAATGTTTCAAAAATTCAGATTATGATTTATTTAAGTCTAGTTTCTTTTCTTTTCTTTTTTCTTTGGGGGTGGGTACTGGGCATTGAACTCAGGGGTACTCAACCATTGAGCCACATCCGCAGCCCTATTTTGTATTTTATTTAGAGACAGGGTCTCACTGAACTGCTTAGAACCTCACTTTTGCTGAGGCTGGTTTTGAAGTTGCGATTCTGCCTCAGCCTCCCCAGCTGCTGGGATTATAGGTGTGTGCCACCGCACCCAGCAAGGTCTATTTTTTTATTGGTATTTTCTACTGTTGATATTTTCTTATCAATATCAAAACAATTAAAATATTATCCTCGTTAGTTTCCTTTATTGTAAAATAGATTGGAACAATTTGCATAGAACAAGTACAAATTGATGCTTTTCCTTTCTTAAATAATTTATTAGTTTACAAGGACTCTGGCATTCTAGATTTGTTATGAAAGCTTAAGAAATTAATTCTCAAAAGGTCAGAGTTTTTTCATACATAGTTTTAATTGGTTCAGAAAAAAAGAAGATGTTTTTAATCTATCATAAGATAGATTCAACTTATTTTAATCTGTTATGCTGAATTATTTATATTAGTCCCCACATATATTTAGTTTAGGTGAAATATAACTATAGATAATGTAAGAGAATTTTTCCTTTGTAGCTCTGTGGTCTTATACATTCTCATTAAAAATGTCAAATCCTTTACTGTGAATTTGCAAATAATGGATTGCTAATTTTACTAAAAGTATAAAGGACATCTAATCATCATAAATGACTCCTACATAGTTGTTATGGTTTAGAAGTGAAGTGTCCCCCAGAAGTTTACGTGTTAAGCAATACAAGAATTTTCAGTGGTGAAATGATTATGTTAAGAGTTCCTTAAATTGATCATGGATTAATCCACTGATATGAATTAACCGGATGGTAAATTAGGCAGGTAGGGTGTGGCTGGAGGAGGTGGGTCACTGAGGTGGGTGCGCCTTTGGTTTTTATATTTTGTCCCTGGTGAGTGGAACTCTCTGCTTCTTTGTTTCTGTGTCCCGAGCTGTTTTCCTCTGCCATGCCAGTCCATTATGATATGTGGTCTCACCTGAGACCTAAAGCTGTGGAATCTATGGACTGAGATCTCTGAAACTCTGAACTCAAATAAATTTTTCCTTCTCTATGTTGTTCTTGTCAGATCTTTGGGTCATAGCAACATAAAAGCTGACTAAAACAATAATTTATTTCATGTACAATTTACACATACATTTCACACAAATTTTGTGTAATTTGGCAGTGTAAAACCATCATAACCCATAATATCTTCCCATATATCTCTTAATCTTTAGTTATTTCATAATCTTTATAACATCCTTCCTGTTTCCCCCTGTTTGCCTAAATATTAGACAGGTTTCTTTAGAGGATAGGCCCCCGACTTCCCTTTTCTTAGAGCATTTGCTTTAGAAAACCTTCACTAATAAATTCTTTCTCTGCCACTTTGAGATGTTAAGTCTTCTACAATTTGGGAATATCTTTTCAAATAATTTGGGAATCATTCCTGAAAAATGTCGTCATCAAGAAAGAGAACTCCTCTGTCTCCCAATCTCTGTAGGAGGGTAGGGGCCTAGCTTCTTCATTAATAGACAATTTGCCAACATGGAAAAACTTGTGCCTTTTGTTTTCACAGAGTTAAATTCAATCTCTTTGCTCTATTACTTCAATCTTGAAGAAGGTTTTGTCTGTTTAATTGATCCAGTGCAATTTTTCTTTTATTCCTACACCCAGGCTTTGTAGCCTGGAATGGATGCAGACGGTACTTGAAATATGCTGGGAATAATTATCATTTTCACTTCCTAAGAAGTAACAAATCAAGGTAATCATTTGATCATCAAATCTATTATTGTTGGATATCAATGTGGTATACTTCCTCAAGTTTAAGTTATTTATATTTCTCTTGAGTCCACACCTATTTGAAAATTAAAATATTCCTATGCTTACAAATTGCTTGGATTCTCCAACAATAATATCCAAGCATGTATAAAGACTGAATCCAGAATAAAACTTACTATAATGGGAAATAATGCATATAGTCAGGATGGATTTTCTGAACCATGCTTTAATGTTGTGAACTCTAAGCATTTAATTGTGACAGTATATGTATTTAAAAGATAAAATATTCTATAGAATCTTCTCACTCAATCTACTTTTATTTTTCTATCATTTAGTACACTGTGAATTGAAGGTATAAAGAAACTAATGTGTAGAAAACTAAAAGCTTCCATATATCCTTATACACCTGATACAGCATTTCAAATTTTAGAATAAATATTGAGCCTATGGATATATTTACTCATTAGCACCAAGGTATAAGTTACAGATGCCCATTGCAAAATTCTTCATATTATAAACAATAAAATATGACAAATTCATAGTATATTAGTCATGAACCCCAAATAGTAATATGCTGACATTATTAATTCAAACAGACAGAATTGTGTGTGTGTGTATTTGCATGTGTGTGATGTGGTGTGTGTGTGTGTGTATTTGCATGTGTGTGATGTGTGTGTGTGTGCATATTTGCATGTGTGTGATGTGCTCATATGTATAAAGTTCTGGGAAATATACAAATACACAAGAAATGTTAAAGATATGACTTCCAGGAAGTGATTCTCTGAGTCAAAGAAGAGGAGTGCAAATTTTAAATTTCTTATTTTACTTCCTATTAGACTGTTTTATTTCTTTACAATCAAGTTTAAGCTTTCTAATAACCCTTATTAAATGCAATTACTTATAAAAGTAAATGCTCTTGTCTATAAACTATCAAATGCTAAGATGATAAATTCAGGAACAAGATAAACCATTCTGCATTGACAGCATCTAGTGGCACAGCGCTGAAGATATTTCCCATACAACTTTGATCAATACAAGGCATCCCCTTGACTTGTTAAAGGCTTAATAAAGATAGGGATCCTTCACTGTGCATGGCAAATGCATCCCTCACAGGAGTAATATCTTGCATAATTCTAACTAAGGCCTTGGGGTTTCATCTTATATCACCAGGCACTGTTCACATCCGGGCAATCAATTCATGTTAAGAGATTCCATGACACAACCAACAACTATATCTTGAATTTCAGAATTGAATGGCAACTACAAGTATTTTATAATATTATTTGCATAGGAGACCATAATTTAATTGATAAAACCAATTATGTATACACATCTTTGATTACTAAATTTAACATTCCATATGGTTTCAGGCAATTAGCATTGCACATTTGGGGGAAGTGGGAGGTGTTGTGTCTTGGGAAGGGCAGTGTGGGCTTGTTAAAGAATCCATGACATATGAAGAGAGTTAACCTAAGTTGTATGCACTGAGCGTGAAATAGGAAATGCAGTGCTCAGAGCCACCCGTTAAGATCCTCTTATCTCCCTGCAGAAGGAAACTGAACTTTATGTGTTGCTGGTGCTGGTGAGGCAGCCTACTATGTTTATCACAAATGGGGGCTGGGAGTCTAGTTAAAAGGATTTTATACCCTTTTGGCTTCAGAGCAAAAGCAGCTGCAGAAATACCTCCCCCACCCATCACCAAACAAAATCTATTAAGCATCCATATCCACAAGGATTCTGTCAGAGTCCGGCTAATGGAAATCCACTCCAAATCCAGCCAGCACAGGAGTAAATGAACATTTTCTATTCTGAATACCTCTTTTTTCTTGGAATGCTCTGATTGTTGAGAAGTATGGAATATTGTGTATTCTTATATTTCAAATTGGTATCGACTCTTAAAAAATATGCAAAACTCCATTATGTATAAAAAAAATCAGCCTTTTAAAAATCCCAAGACAATTTACCTTCCTGAATTCTTGGGCCAGATTGGCCCACTTGAGATTATATCCAGTGAAAACCAGAGGAAGATGAAAACTTTTATGTCCTTTGCCCTTGCTTTTCACAAACTCTTAGTGGAAATATTATATTTTCATTTACAAAATCTTGTTTCTCTTTGAACAATAAGTTTGGTTTAAGCTTCTGTTTAGCTATTTTTTTAAATTTGTAATCCTTCTTTTCCAATGTATCTTGACCACAGGCAAAACCTTCAGAATGATAATCAAAATTTAAAGATTTAAATAAGTGCCCTTCTGCAATATGTTACAAATGGGTCAAGGCTGCAATTAAAATCAGACCAGATAGAAATCTGCAGATGAAGGGGCTGTTTGTGTTAAGTTCTCTTGACAGTTGATAACGCCATCTGAATCATGTCCCATGATATAAATAATAACCTGGTAAACCTGCCCCTGAATCAAGCACAGATTTTAGTCTAGAAGCTACTCTAATTCAGGAAATCCTGGAATATAAACTATAAAACACCATTGCATCTTATTAAAAAGTGATACAGAAGAAAGCCTTCTACAAATACACTTCAATACATCTGAGAATTATAACACGGCTATCAAACTCCTCAAAACACTGAATATTCTGAAGGAGTGGTTTTGACTTTAAATTGCTGTGTATAGAATTGCATTTTGGAAAACTAAGGCTGTAATTCCATTATGCAAAGAATGGAAAGCAGATAATTCAAAGTTACTGTAATAAGGATGCCCTATTAGATGGAGAAATGAATTCAAGTCAAGTGAATCCTGTTTCTTTAATGCACATAGATTTTCACAGATTAAAAATTAATCAAAACTTTAGAGAAATCAGAGTTTGATGAACTTGACACATTAAGCTTAGTTGTTGGTTTTAAAAGAAGTCTTGTGATTTGTTAAAAATGAAGGGCCAGGGATATTATTAGAGGAACTGCTCTTAAAGATATCAGAGCAGTATTTTGACCTCTGTAATCACAAAGAATTTTGGTAAGTTCCAGACAGTCTTTTGAATGCATGACTAAGACTATGTTTAATATTGGTAAAATACTCTTTGCATCCTGTAGGATAACTAGATAGAACTGAGATTAAGAATGGGAGAAAAATAATCAAGAGAAGAAATACAGTAGGATCCCTACCATATTTGCATTAACAAAAGACAAGGAGATAGCACTAAAATTCCAGTTATCTTTGTAATTTATGAGAAATGATGATAATCTTATCTTTGATCCTGTCTCCTGCTTTTTAGCAGCTATGGTTGTAGTTTTTCCTAAAAATATAATCATCTTAAAATCTGTGTTTCACACAGAAGAAGATTTGATGAAAGGCTGTGACCATCCCTGGCTCTTACCAAAACTTACATTTAAATTTTACTATTGGAATAAATAATTCCAAGGCACCAAGAACGTGTCATTTCTAGAAGAAATATACAACTTCATGAAAGTCTTTTTGGTCTGCTTTCTTCTTTCTTTTTTTTTTTCCTTTGGTACCAGGGATTGAATTCAGGGGCACTTGACCACTGAGCCACATCTCCAGCCCTATTTTGTGTTTTATGTAGAGACAGGGTCTCACTGAGTTGCTTAGCGCCTCGCCATTGCTGAGGCTGGCTTTGAACTCGTGATCCTCCTGTCTCAGCCTCCCAAAGTGCTGGGATTACAGGTGTGCACCACCGCACCCGGCTCCTTTCTTCTTTCTTTTAGGATCCAAATGTGAGGACAAAATGCTTATCTATTGTGAAGGTAAGCCAAGGAGGAGGAAATGACAGCTCTCCAGAGATGACAAATGGAAGGCTGAACAGAGCCAGATCCCTAACAATGTCTTTGAGCTACTGAATTGACCCTGGAACAACTGACCTGTAGATTCCACTCTCATATATAGAAGAGTCTCTTTATGGTTTAAGACATTGGTGTCTAGGTTTGCTGTTACTTTAAATCAAGAGCATTGCTAACTCATATAAGTGGCTCCTCACCTATGTGGAAAACCACTTAACATGGCACATAAGATCTTTCATAATAGGGCCCTGGCTACTGAATTTCCCACCAGGCTTCATTCTCTGCCTTTTCTTAGAATCATTACTGTAATGAATGTTATATCCACCACTCCCTAGCTCTTACCATATTCATAGCATCGTTGCTTTGCAATCCTTACCACTCAGGTCCAAGTTTGAACACCCCATCTTAGAGATACTTTATCTGATCATTGTAGAATGGAAGTTGCACCCACCAAAATATTTCTTTTCTTAACCCTATAATTTTTGTATTACTCCATAACACTTTTCATAATATTTCATATATTTCTGGTTTCTTAAGTCATATCACTCTTTAGTATAAACTCATGAGCACAGGGGCAAGCATGTTTTAATTACCTGTAATACTAGCCCTAAACCAACAGGTTCCAAGGACATTGGAGGAGCTTAATGAATATTTGTTGAATAAATAGATGCACAGGACTTCCAGTTGGTGCTTCAGCATAGCACACACAGAAACAAGACTAAGTAGTTCAGCTTCTTGTAAAACTAAACATCAGAGTAAAGAAGTCTGAGACTGAAGCTGAAACAAACAAAAAATAATAATTCTTGTCCTGTAGTCCCACAAAAATAGCACTGTTGTCAAATCATTGAGGTCTGTGGTGTTGGTGTTATGTATCCGATTTTTTGAGCATTTTTATGTGCACTTATTTCTTTCATCTGCAAGGAAATTTGTGTGATGATACTAATTTCAATTTCCTTTGATTGTGTACTAAAGCAACTTGAGTGTGATTTAATTGAACAGTCTTGCTATGAACTTCTCTTTATTCATTTATATTTCTCTTTCCATTATTAGAACCAGTATGACCTCTTTCCATTATTTCTTATTTAAAAAATAAAATTGCTACATTGTAATAAGGTGAAAATAATTTTACATGAGGACTGTAAAAATGGAGCATATGAAAAATTATTCAAGTAGTACTAAGAAAAAAGAACAACTTGTTATAAGAGAACGGAAATGATGACACCAGTTAGATTTCAACATTAGGTGTGTCAGAAATTACATTTAGCTGCAGGTAACGGAGATCCCAGTATAACAGTATAATCAAATTGGATTTTTATTTTTTTCACATTACAAATCATTTACCCATTGATGTTGATGCAGTGGCTCATGTATATGAAGAATGAGATCTAGGGTCTCCTGGACTTTCCCTTATGGTGACTTTGTGATTACAAGATGAATGTTGAAAGTCTGGTCTTCACTTCTGCATTCTAATCAGGAAAAAATAGTAAAGGAGTCACAAGTATAGCAAATTTCACAAATAACTTTCACTTGTGTTTTATTGACAAGACCTAAATCATGTGACTGTACCCCGCTGAAGGACAGATTCAAATGATATGTGTTTTTCCTTGAAGTCTCTGGAAATGAGGACTACTTGTGAAGACAAGAAGAATAACTATTTGATGGATAAGTCATAATTTTCCAATGTGACACTTTTAAAACTGAAATACATATTTAGGAGGATTGTATGTGTCTGACAGTCATGTTAGTAGTGCCACCCTTGAACTTCACCATGAGATACCTCTGTTCCCCCATGGGACCATTCTGAAAAGAATGGAAAGAGAAGGAAAAGGTTTCCACCCCTATTTATAATCTAAAAAAATGTCCTCCTCGTGATAGCAGTTTGTTTCTTGTGGAAACAAAACCAAGTTAGGAATATGTCACCTATACAAAGTATATTGCAAGAGAAGGGGAATGCTCTGAGTCAAAGCTGAGAACCAAAACTGCAGTTCCTTATTCTAGGGCAGTTGTAGATTTCCTTTCAAATAGAAGTCAACATAAAATTCCTTCCCCAGAATCGCCTTGGAATCCAGGGGAGGAGCACCTACCTGAACTTCAAGGGGAGGAGGCAAGACCTCAGGATGCTGAGCAGGAGAGCAAGAAGATCTCAAGTCATAAGTCAGCAGACCATAAGTTATTTCTAGGGAATGCAGATATCAATGTTTGAAAGGGCAGTGATAATCATCCAGGCAATTGTGAATGCACATTCATTTTGTTGAGGCCTTTTTCTCTTCCTGACTCAACATGTGGCAGTGTTTTACTGTGAGAGTCCTGCTTGGGGCTCACCCTGATCATCCAGCTTGTCAATCTTCAGGGTTTGGGAGTGCCAAGTGGAGGTTTGGTGCAGAGACTGGGGGGAAACAAGAATCTCAGAAGAAAGCACAGAGTAAAGGATTAATATAGAATAGCAAATGCAGGCTGTCATAAAGATGTAGGATAATTACTTTTGAAATAATATTTATGAGAACTTATTATATTAACAAACTAAAAAATATAGTAGATAGTCATTTACTTATGCAAAGAGGAAGCTATTTTAAAGGTCAATTCTTTATGCTAATATACTATTGCATATTAATTATTGCTTAATTCTAAAAATGAACATATTAAGCATAATTCAATAATATTATAACATATCCTGACAGTGATAGAAGAGAGTAGATGCATAACACAACTGATGAAAATATAAGGGCCAGAGCTTAATCTATTGGGCATAATTTTTCTCTAGTTCTCACATAATGGAAAGAAAATAAAATTAGTGAAGTAATACTTGCAAAACATATTTAATCAAATTAGATACTCTAGAGATATCTTCTCAGTAATCTGATAAAGGCTTTAGATGTACTATTATACCATACCAAAAAAAAAAAAAAAAGGACAAACCTCTTTCTTTTCTAAATCATTTTTTTTTTTTTACTGAAAAGTACTGTATTTTTTTGCAGATGCAATGCCTCATAAGTCTTTGGAGAGGAAACTCCAGATGAGCTTTCACATATGTAAAGTTGATTTCTTAGTTATTGTGTTCAATGAGAGTGAAATATGTGAAAATAACTGGGGAAAATCCTCAAGGGAGAAGGAGCCATAGAGACTCAGCCTCCACTGAGAATGAAGGAAATTGTATTGATTTGTAAGAAATTCAGTAGTTAGAATGTTAAGTAAATAAAATTTTAATTTTAAATAAATCATAACACCTTAGGTTACACAGTGTGAATCCCTTTTTCCCTTCTATTAAATCTTCAGTAAATTCTGTATTGCTCAGGAATTACTTTGTCTGAATAGGTATATCTGTGGAAATGTGAGTTTCAGAGGAAATTGGATGAAGAAAAAGAATACAGAGGCAATAATGACTACTACAGTTTGAATGTTGAGTGTTCCATAAAAGTTAATTCTGGAAATTGAATTTTTTGTGGCATGTGGTCTTTTGTATCTGGCTTCTTTCTCCTAACATGTTTTCAAGGTTCATTCATGTTATCGCCTGTATTAGTAGTAGTTATTTTTTCTTGACTGAATAATATTCCATTTTGTAGATATATTAGGTTTTGTTTGTACATTCACCAGTTCAAGAGCATTTTGGCTGTTTTTTTCCTTTTGGATTATTATGAATTTGGTTTCTATAAACATTTATGTGTGAGTTTTTGCACAGTCACGCATTTTAATTTCTTTTGGGCAAATAGCTACAAGTGGAATTACTGGGATATATGGTAACTCTATTTAAAGTACTTGACTATTTTCTAAAGTGAATGCACAATTTTATATTCCCTTCGGTAATATCTTAGGGTTCTTACATTATTCTTCTGCGATATCTCTTGTTATTGTCCATCTTTTGGATTATATCATTCATAAAGATCTTATTTTTGGTGCTGTTCTAAATACATTTTTACCTTAATTCCATTTGTACATTATTAATTGCTAGCATATAGAAAGACAACTGTTTTTTTTAATATTGATGTTGTGTATAGATAGTTAATAATATGGGCCCATCCTTAAGTGACTTAGGAAAGGAAGGCCCATTAGTGAGGAATTTGGAGAGACTTTGAAGACAGTAAACACTCTCAATGTTATTGTTCGGGGCCATCTGGCACACTAATGGGCTCTTGGTGCATCAGAACTTTCAACTTCTGACCCTGTGAGTTTGGAACCTGGCCAGTTCCCACCTTGCAGAGAAAAATAAACAACCTAAGGCCAGTTGCATAACGTTGGACTGCATATTGGGAGGGGTTGCTGTGCCTTTTTAAGTCCTCCAAAGGGGAATGAGAATGAGAAGAAGGAATCCAACTGGAGAAGAAGGAATCCAACTGGAGAAGAAGGAATCTAACTGGAGAAGGAATCCAATTGGGGAAGAAGGAATCCGATGCTTGAAGTGTAGAAAAAGGAACCTGATGATGAGAAGAAGGAACCTGATGATGAAAAGAAGGAACCTGATTTGTGAAGAAAGAATCTGACTCACCTATATTTTTACCCTGCCCTTGGTGTTGCTCCTTTTACCTGAGGATAGGTGTTGAAGGTGATGATGATGCTTTGAGTGGAGAAGAAAGACTCTCACCTATGTGTTTACCCCATTCTTGGTGTTGCTTATTTTACCCAAGGTTCGGTGTTGAAGGTGATGATGATGCTTTGAGTGTACTTGCAAACCCATGTTGTGTTATCCGGTGTTGATTGGTGAGTGTTTATTGGGCTGGACCTGCTCTTTCTTCTATATTATTGATTCATTATATACAATACTCAATATTATAAAGTATAACTGTTGCTTGCTTATTGTTATATTATCTCATATTAAAGCTTATAAAACCCATCCTGTTGTGAGGCTGGTGATTCACTCCACGAATCTGCCTAGATAAATTAGTCTGAGATCCAGACCAAGACATGTTGTGTACTTCAAACTTTCTGAACTTATTTATTAACTCTAGTAGTAATTTTTGTGGCTTATTCAGGATTTTTTACTTAACAAGTGTATGCCATCTGTGAATAGAGATAATTTTACTTCATTTACAATCTGGATGCCTTTATTTGTTTTTCTTACCTGATGCCTTGGCTAGAACTTCAAGTATAATGCTGCATAGAAATGATAAAGTAGAGACCTCTTTGTCTTGTCCTTGATCCTCTCTTGAGAGAAGTACCCTCAGTTTTCACCATTAATTATGATGTTATTTATGGATTTTTCATAGATGCCCTTTATCAGATCAAACAATTTTTGTCTGTTAAAAGTGTGTTGATATTTTCTTTCTTTCTTTCTTTCTTTCTTTCTTTCTTTCTTTCTTTGTCATGTGTCAGTATTAGATTCTGTTACATGATATTTCTGCGTCTATTGATCTGATCAGATCATGTGTTTTTGTTCTTTTTCCTAATAATATAATTTATGGATTAATTTCCACACTGAACCAATCAACATTCATGAAGTAAATCCTGTTTAATCAGACACATAACTTTTTTATGTGTTACCAGATTCAGTTCAGTAGCATTTTTTATGAGAATTTTTGCATGCATATTCTTAATGAGTATTGCTCTTCCTTTTTTTTTTTTTTTTGGTACCAGGGATTGAACTCAGGGGTACTTGGCCACTGAACCACATTCCCTATCCCTATTTTGTGTTTTATTTAGAGACAGGGTCTCACCAAGTTGCTTAACCCCTAGTGTTCTCTTCTTATGATGACTTTTTATGGTTTTGATGCCAGAATACTACAGGCTTCATTGAAGGGGTAAAGGTGTTTTCTCCTCTTTGCTGTTTGTGGAAGGATTTCTGAAATGTATGTGTTAATCATCTTTAAGGGTGGATAGAATTCACCAGTGTTCGGTTTAGAATAGGAGGTGTTGTTATGGCTTAGATAGGTGATATCCTCATGAAGTTCATGTGTAAGACAATGCAAAAAAGTTCAGAGGTGAAATGACTGAGTTATGAGAGCCTTAACTTAATAAATGCATTAATATGCTGATAGGGAAATTAACTGGGTGATAATGTAAGCAGGTGGTTGTAGCTGAAGGAAGTGGGTCAATGGAGGCATGTCCTTGGGGTTTATATTTTATCTATGGTGAACAGAGCTCTCTTTCTGCTTCCTGGTGCCATGTTCTGAGCCACTTTTCTCTGCCACATTCTTCCTCCGTGATGTTCTGCCTTTTCTCAGGCTCCAAGGAATGGAGTTGGCCATCTATGCACTGAGATATCTAAAACTGTGAGCCCCTAAATAAATTTTTCCTCCTCTAATTGTTCTTGTCAGGTCTTTTAGTTGCAGCAGTGAAAAAGCTAACTAAAACAGGTATGCCCCAAAAGTTTATGTGTGAGACAAAGCAAGAAAGTTCAATGGTGAAATGTTTGGGTTATGAGAGCCTTAAACTAATCAGTGTATTAATCCAATGACATGGATGAACTGAGCCGTAACTGTAGGCAGGTGAGGAGTGGTTGGAGGAGGTGGGTCATTGGGGGCATTTTGGGTTTACATTTTGTCCCTGGTGAGCAGAGCTTTTTCTCTCTCTGCATGCCCTAAACTGCTTTCCTCCTCCCCACCCTTCAGCTATGATGTTTAGCCTCGACCCGGGGCCCAGAGCAATGGGGTCAGCTGTCTATGAACTGAGACCTCTGAAACCATGAGCCAAATAAACTTTTCCTTTTCTATGTTGTTCTTGTCAGATCTTTTGGTCCCTGTGACAAAAAAGCTCACTAAAACCACCAGGAAGCCATGTGGTCCTGAAATCATTGTTGGATTTAATATTATTATTATTATTATTATTATTATTATTATTACTCATTCAGTCTCTTTACATGTTGTAGGTTCATTCATATTTTAAATTTCTTCTTGAGGCAATTTCACTCAGCTCAGTAGTATCTAACTAGGAATTTGTTATATGATCTAGATTATTGAATATGTTGGCATACATATACACTTGTTCATAGTAGTCCTTTATTACCCACTTATTTCTTTGAGGTTGCTAGTTAAATCTCTACTTTCACTTCTCATTTTTAAAAAATTTGAAACTTCTTTCTTTTTTCTCAGTCAATGCTGTAGAAATTTGAATTACATATTTAAAGGTGGTGCTTAAAAGCTCTTGCTCCATATAGGGGAAAACAAAAGGAAGATGAATGAGGTAAGTGATATGGAAGAAGAGGAAAAAAATTAAAAAGGTATGCTTGATTATTTTGTTTTCTAAAATTCAAATTGCATTTGAAAAGCACTGATAATTAGGTTTAGAAACAAAATTTCTCTGAGATAAAGAATAACTGAAATTGCAAATTTAACTTGTATTGGGCATAATCAGTAGGAAAAACCCAAACATATCAGTAAGTATTTATTATATTTATACAATGTGACAAATTTTCTATGTATAATATTTTTTTTTCATTTGGTTGATGAAATGAGATAGAGGAAAAGAGTACACACACACACACACACAAGACTAACGTGACGTGAATCACTCTGCAAGTTTCTAGGTTGTGCTAGTCATCTCTGGTATTGATTTCTGATTATATATAATCACAAACTTATCATTTGAATTCAATAAGAAGGAATTGCTTTCTTTCTTTCATGCTAAGGCCTCAGCTGAATTTATATATTGCCACGCTGCTGTTCAATGTGTATGATGAGAACACTGTGCATCTACTGAGAGGAGGCACTGCTTTCTATCATTTAGTTTAAACAATTTATCGCATAATTAATTATAGATATATGTGTGTTTTGACCTAACCTATAACGGGTTGAATAAGACAAAGACTGCATAAGAGGAGACCACAGTGTCTTCCTCAGAAACGGATGCCTTTTCCACCCTTGGCCAGCCCCTTGGAAGACATGTGCAAGCATCCTAATGAGATCAGATGCATAACATATCTGGAAAAGGCTGCATAACAAAGTAGGGTCAAATAAGCAAAAAGCTGTATGACTTGCTGGAGAAATGCCTTGTGAAGCAATAGATAGCATCATTTGACATCACATGATCAGTGTTTGAAGCAGTATGGTCATGCTATGAGGCTTTAGCAGGGGTTTAAGATGGTAGCGTGATTTTTCTGAGCATCATTTCTAAGTGCCATCTCCCTTCAATGGCATCTACTCCCCTTTTTGATGGTGGAGTTGAGTTTAACTGTGGAGATTGTCTCTGGTAGAATATCAGCTCTGAGTACAGAGTATGTGGATGTGATTTGTGGTTTAGTCCTTAGCAATTGGGTGACTTAACCTCTTTGCACCTTGATTTTCTCATTTACAAAGGGCTGCTTTGGGGCTTAATAAGTTCAAACATGTAAAGTAGTTAGAACAGCAGCTGGCACAGAGCAGGTTTCAAAGTTAATGTTATTGCTATGATTATCCCAAAGCTAGATTTCTTTAAATCCACTTGCCAACTAATCTCCAACAAGGTATTAGCTGTTTCTGGTAAGGTGTTTATACTTAAGGGTATTAATATTTAATTAGGTGACTCCTGAAGGTTAGGAAACCTTCAATGCACAAAGGATAGGACATCTAATTGTGGAGTTTCAGATACTTTGTATCAGGCCCCAGGAAAAGGAAGGCACTTGTGGATATTGTAGCAGTTTGCTGGAGCTAGCATCCTGGAATGACTGTGAAGGCAGAACATTTTCTCCATCTTTCTGTAACCCGGTCCTAGAATGAGGAATCCAAAGAGAAAAGAAAACCTAAGCTCATGAGAGGAATAGGGCACAGGTTGAAGAAGGAACAGACGAAGAGTTTCATGATGATGTGGCTCTTTTGCATCCTCAGACAGTTAAATGAAATGGATTTGTGTTTTTCTTCAAATGGTGTTGAAGTGGTCTTGACATGTGTTTTTGTGTGGCTTTTCTATGGTTCAGCTTGAAAATCTGGGACTGGAATGACTCATGTCTACTGAGTCTGCCAAGCTGACCCAATGACATTGTGAATTGAAGTGTGCATACCCATGAGGACCCTCAGTGAACTTTGACTCTCCTCCAGTCATTTTATATCTGTAAGGAGCTATATTAGTTTTTGGAAGAGCCAACCAACTAAACAACTAATAAAACCGTGAAAATAATTTGAGTAGGTGGTAGAACTTTTATTCCTACCATACCCATGGAATAACAAATGTGTATGTGAACTAAAAGCTGGCAAGTAGAACGAATTAAAAAGAAACCAGAAGGAAAGAAAGAAAAAAAGAAGGAAAGGAAAAACTGTGGAAATATCACTTCTTGAAACAAAATAATAGAACATTTTCAGGGGGGATATGTTCCCTTTAAAGTTCTGTTTGGATGGTGTTCACTTAATCAGATGAAATGACTAAGGTTGGGAGGATCAGATAGGTGAAATCCTGACTGCTAATCTTTGACCCTTGAGAGGTAAAGGTCATGCTCAATTCCTCTCAGTTATTTCCTGTCATTTTTCTCCTGATATATGAGCCATTTTGGTAGATTCCCTCTAAAAGTACTGTGAGTAACCTCTACTGGCTTGCTGCTTATTTTCTGCTCCCCCAAATGAAACTCCTTCTAGAAATCCTAAAAGATGAAGCTAGAAGCTGAATTAAGCCTGTCAGTTCTTGTAAGGACTACCTGTTATAGCACTCCTAATTAGCTTACTATCTGGAGGAAGTGCTTCTGGTTTCTCTGTGCCTGGTCATTCCTGAGTGAGCTACTGTTAAAACTAATATGTTCTTTATAATGATGAGGTCATTTTTACGCTTATTAGTCTTTAAAGAAAGCCATTGCTTATATAACAAAGTTGGACTTGAAAAGGAGACAGAGAGACAGAGAGAGGGGAGAGACAGAGAGAGAGAGAGAGAGAGAGAGAGAGAGAGAGAGAGAGAGAATAATGACTGATAGAAAGGAAAAGAAGCTTTGGTTTATATGTGCCTATGTATTTTATTAAAAGTTTTAGTGGCTGCTCCAAGAGAAAGGTGTCTGTGCCTTTAATCATTTTCATTTTAAAAACAGAGGCTTATATTTCCGCATCTTCAGCTGTCCCAGAGGGCAGCTAGGCCAACTTTAACAACATTAATTTCTCTTTATGACAGGACGAGTGCTGCCCCAGGTCTTCAGAACTGCCTAAAATGTCTGGAAAAGTAGATAATGAAGAGGATATTAGAATTGTAAACAAGAACAATTTTGTAATAAAAACCATATATTTTCTCCATTGGACTTTGGGCTTAATACTGCAGCAGCAAAAGTGTCAGGAGTCATAATTTGTTGATGGCTACTGAGCATTAGTTACAGTCAGAGCGCGTGCATAAAGGGCAAGTCCTCCTGGCATCCCATTAAAGAAGATCTCCGATGGGTAATTGCAATTTAGTTGTTCTAATGCGTCTCTTTCATTTGATTTCTCATTGTGCTACTGGATGGAAAGAACTTGCATATCACAATTTCCCTGGCTGCTCGCAGAGACTCTGGTCCCTACGCAGAGGTCTTTTGCACAAGTGTAAAGGATTTATTCATAGTGAATGTGAAGGGATCAACCTAAGAAAGTCAAAGGAGAGCCAGGTCCAGCCCTAGACTACCTTCAAAAGATTTAGTAGGAATACAGATTAGAGCCTTGAAAGAAAGAAACATTCTCCTCCCTGCTTCATGTTTCTCCAGCAGCCCGTGCATCCCTGTTTCTATCTATCTATTCATCCTTCTTGCTGACAGGGTTTATGAGTCTGGCACAATGGACTAAGAAACCATAGATTTTCCCCAAGAAGCAGAGTGCTCTTTGTTTGTCTGCCAGGAATGTGGGGCAGAGTGTAAAATGTAAAGCGTTATGTACTGTTAACATCCTGAACAGGGCTATCTCCTCCTGGTGAGTACATGACAGTTGAGAAAGTTCATCTTGCACTTAACCTTTTGTCTTTCCCCTTATCCTTTGTTGTCCTGTTTCACACAGGAGAAATCTGAACACAGCCCTAAAAGCACAGTAATGTCAATTAATGCATTTTTGTTTGCATTTCCTCTCTGCTTTATTATACTCAGTGCCCTACACTGTGCAATCAATTCCCTGAGTTTAGCAAGAGAAAGAGTGATGCACAAAGCTTCTCCGTTCCTGTTGAGATCTTTTCCCATCCAAGGTAATAATGGTAATATTCATGTTTTCAATTAACCGCAACTTAGTCGCACATATGGATGATTTTCTTTTCAGGACTAGCAACAGCATAATCACGTACGTGTCAAAAAAGACAATTGTTACTTCATTGAAGCTGAGAGTAAGATCCCAAGCACTTGAATTTTGAAGTGAAAAGAGAAGGCACATCATGGCTTATGAGCACTTTTTAAATATTATGATTTAAAAAATAAGGGCAGAAACCTTTTATCTGCATCTATTAGCATCTGATTCTGTTTCTGCAGCCAGGATGCCAAGGTAGCCAGCTTTATCCCTGTAGTGTGATCAGTTAAGTGTGGTATCTTTCAGTTGAGCTGGGGAGGGGGGATGTAATTCTGGGAACTCACTGGAGCTTGATGTAAACTAAAAGGCAAAAATGAGCACTCTTCTATTATTTAGGCACCTGTCCAGAGGTTGGAGGAAAGGGGGAAAAAAAAGAAACTTCCTTGGGTAGATTTAGCCTAAGAGAGCAGAGATAACCACCTTGCATTCTGTGTCTAATAAGATATGAATGGGAGCAGAAATAATGAGAATTACATTGTATTTTTCATGTAAAAGCCCGAGAAACAAAACGTCCTGAACACTGGCAGTGATTCCAGTCATTTTCAAATGAAAAGGGCTATTTGTTTCCAAATTACAGCAGCTACTGGAATGCATACGTTTATGGCTCAGAAATCCTCATTTTGTGAAGTAAAATTACCTTTCAGTAATTTAGTCACTGCAGGCTTTCTCCTGCTGACTGGTCAGAAGCTATCAGATAGCTTGCAGCTGCAGGCTGAAGCCTGACCATTTTTTTTTTCCTAGGACAGGCAGTTAGTTAGTAGAGCCATCAGTGCGGCATCTGTCATCCTGCTAGGCCCAAATTGTTTTCTATGATGGATGTCACAGTCTGTATGATCAAAATAGAAGCCCTGCTGCTTTTAATTGCAAAATCGGAGTACTTGCACATTTGTTATTATGCCGAGGTTATTACCTCACACAAAATGAATTAACAGGTGAAAATAATTGATGAGAGGAGTCTAGGGATTTTTAGCCTCTTCAAAGAGACTTTGTAATTATGGCATAATGAATGTTCTGAGACATATCTGTGGGGGGCAGCATGAGACCACCAAAGATCTCTTCAGATTGATGATAAATTCTACTGAATTCTACTGTAATACTGCTTAAATTTACTTAGCAATTAGTTTAATAGGCCTACATGATTCATGATAACATACTGAGAATTTTTAAATAAGTTTGTTTCATCAATCTATAAATTAAGTGACTTACCTCAGCTTTCTTCCCAAGGTGATGAAGAACGTTAACGAATAAGGCTTTCTGAAACAAAGATTACACGGAATAGGGAGATGGGATTCAGAAATTCCTGACTACATGTAGCCAGTGCCTCAAATAATTTCTCTTCCCCTTTTAGTGTCTCTCATTGTTTGTGAAAAAGCTTCAACAAGTTTTGTACAAATACAGTTTTAAGAGTTCCCCAGCAGATGAAGACTCTGCATTTGTCCTGTGAAGTATATAGTTTAAACATTTTGCAAGCTGAGGTACTTGCTCTTGGCTTTCGGACCACTCTTCCACTCAGACTCCATCATATTTCAAATTCGTTCAGACCTCGAGTGCATTCTGAGTGAGGGAGTCCAGTCATCTTTCCCTTTCCTTGTGACATCCTGAAACTGCACAGGGGATCTCTTTCACCATGAACTCACTTCCAACATGGCTGTGGAGCACAGGAGCACTTTTTGTGAATTAAGCCAGTGCAGCTGACCTGCTGGGACATTGCTTTTCTTGTGTGCCTAACTAGGTACACAACAGTAGTTGTGAGATAACTAACATAAAGGTTATAAGGTAAAATATTACAATAGAAAACAGTGTAAAAAAGGATAAAAATTAAAAAACCACTAATGGAAAAAATCATGAGCATGCTTCTTTTTGGTAGCCACTTATTTATATTACTGTGTACATCTAAATTGCAAGGTAATTCTTTAATTAGCAAGAGCAAAAACATTGTCAGCACTGTTGTGAGAAATGTATTTAAAAGAAATTTTGAGACTTGAGACTATATCCTTCAGTTCAAAGTGGAGAAGAGAAAAAGAAAAGGGAAACACCAATAAATTTTAAGAAAATATAAACTCAAATAGAAGAGTCAAATGTTTAAAAACATCTACATTCATTTTTTAAGTGACAGGAAATTTTATCACAGAATGTAACTAGATTGATTAATCCGTATTTCTAGAAGACATGCATTATTTGCCATAGTTCTTGTTCTTTTCCAGACACACACACACACACACACACTCACACACACACAGTCTTCTCTGCCCCAAAAGTTGTAACATCTTTGTAAAGTATCTTGTCTATTCTGTCAAGTAGTTTTAAATAAGTGTTTGTTGATCTTTTTTGGCCTAGATTTAAATGGAATGCATATTTGAGGCATGCAATTGATACTGAGATAACTCATTTATATATATATATATATATATATATATATATATATATATGTATACACACACACACACACACACACATGCACACATAAATATACACACATTTTAGCAGTTTTTTTCAGATTTACTATTAGAATTTTGGTTTTTAAGAGTATATAATATCAAAGGCACTCAATAACAGGAAGAAAGAATGTATAGCAAGGAAATATAATGAATGCAAGGCAAGCAGTGGATTGCCCCACATGTGAAGTGGACTGTGGTAACTCATATTGGGCCACATGTCATTTGCTGAAGCATTTTTCATAAACCTTCACACATTCACATTTATCTTCAGTATAAACCACAAGAGGAATTCTCCAAAGACATTAACCATAGATAAATGCTTTTTAAACAAAATTGTCTATTTTAAGAATCCCTGAAAAAGATAAGAGGATGTTGTACAATTGTACTTCAATTGCTTCATAAACTCTGACACCATTTTGTGCTATTACTTTATTGTTTGGTTTTAGCTTTAATGGAGAGTAAAATGACCTAAAATTCAGAGGTTAATGCTGTAAAATTTTGATACCTGTTTCATTTAGATTATATTGGATTATTATTATGAAACACCATGGAAAACACTCAAGGGATTTCAATGAACCCCCGCCCCCCCGCAAAAGAAATTGCAGGTGAAAAATTGAATTTCAAAAAGAATTCATGTTAATGAGAGTCAGATACAATTTTTTGAAATTTGATCATTAAAGACATTCCAAAATCCTGTTTCTAACTCTGCCAAAGAGCACTAGGTTTCACAATTTAAATTTCACAGTAAGCTATACAAACACAAATAGCCGTGTCTTATACAGAAATAAAGAACACAGAGGCTGGCTGTGCTTTATGATAGCCTTATGACAAATGACACAAGCATGGAGTGCAGTATAACTGACTCCAGAGCAAATTCAGCTGCTTTCTTCTCAGCTCTTCTTGTTTCTGTACATAATATGTACAGAAGTACAAATGTTTAGATGGAGTCTAGTGACTACAAACAAAACATTCATTGCAGTGTGCATGTTTACCAAAGAAATTGTGTTTCAGATGAGAAAACCTGATGTCCTTTTTAACGACTAAAGAATGTGAAGTAGTCAGGAGAAGGAAAAGGGTGTTTGTTTTATTCATGGGCAATTGCAAAATAATTCTTGTATATCCTAGGGGATGGTGAGCTCATGGAATCTGAATAGCTGGCTTACCAAACAGACACATTTCCAGGAAAGAAAAAAGTTTTTGTTGATAATTTAATGAGAATGCAAATAATTTCTTTGATGATGCTAGAATTTTCATAGTGAATATTAGCCAGCCACTAGCATGTTATGAATTCTGTGTCATTAAATGGAATTGGATTTGGGAGCTGGCTTTATGGAGACAGCAGTGGTTTCTGAGTAATACCCTATTCAAACACCTCACTCTGATGTATTGCATTAATAGATCATCAGAAGCAGTTGTCATTCCAATGATGTATTAGTGTAATACATGAGAATGAGACTCACTGATGATGTATTTAGTACTCACAAGATGGCAGTGTCCAAAGAAGGGAGCCCAGTAAGGAAGGCACTCTAATTACAGGATGAAGTCAGTCAGTGTGCAGCACTTGGCAAGCTTTTTCAAGGTGCCAAGTTGGTACATTGGTGCCGAAGCCACTTTTTCAACCACTGTTGCAAAGAGAAGAGCATTATTATCCCTGTTCAAAATAATTTCCACCAGTGAACTGAAAGATAATACACGTACATGTTTGGTTGTCATACAACATTTTAGCACATGTCTGTGTCTATATTGGCAGACAACATTGTGTACAGTAATGCTGGCTTCTGGAAAAAAAAAATCTTTGTTAAGCAGGGTTTTCTGGGATGGTACTCATATTATCGTAATAGCAGTTTTCCAACTGATGGTTTCTGCCAAAGGGGAAGCTTTTGCTAGTAAGCGTCTACATGCCACCAATCATGGGCATGGCTTCTGGCATTAGCTTAGAGAGGCAGATATTTTAAGTAAAACATTAAACTTAGGTCTCACTGTCATACATTTTCTGCTAATAGAGCTTACAACACCTACTATAAATGTAGATGAATTAGAGGTTCCCAGTGACCTCTATCTACCTCCTGCAGTGCTTTTTCTAAAAGGATAAAAGAGAGACTTTTAAATGTTTATAACATAGGGCTAAAAAGGCTTTTTTATGCAATGGAATAGCAGTTACTGTTCACCTCCTTACAGCAGCTGATTGCATCATAAATAAAACAGTAGGGCTAGTCATCTCAGCTGTGGACTGGATGTATCCAGACAGCAGCCAGGAAGCATAAGTGAGGGATAGAGAGTGTTCTTTCCAAGGCCGAGGGCCTGCAAAGATTAGGGGTGCCAGAAGGTCTGTATGTGTGCCATGTGCAAAGAAGTGGGGGAGAAATCAGAGAAGGAAGCAGAGGTGACACCTTATATATAGCATGGCCTTCCCTGGAAACTGAGTGGCTAAAACATTGTTCGAAAGAAGGTTCCAGATCCCTTAGCCAGGAAGGCAAAGCGGTAGTGAATGGGAAGGGTTAACCACAGACAGTGAGATGAGATGCTCAAGCAATACTGGTTCCTATTTTTCCAGTCAGGCTGGGAATGGTTTTCTTACACTGCCTTCAACAACCAAACTTTTTTTTTTTTGGTACCGGGGATTGAACTCAGGGGCACTCGACCACTGAGCCACATCCCCAGCCCTATTTTTGTGTTTTATGTAGAGACAGGGTCTCACTGAGTTGCTTAGCGCCTCGCCATTGCTGAGGCTGGCTTTGAACTCGCGATTCTCCTAAATGCTGGGATTACAGGCTTGCGCCACCGCGCCTGGCTTCAACAACCAAGTTTAGTGAAGCAGATTAAATCTGGAGAAGAAATATTTGAATGGGAGGTGATTACATTAAGTGGGATTTCTCCTTTGAGGTATATTTTATATCCTAATTTTTATATCTTGAAATTGTGATAGAGAAGTCACTTCATGATTTATGAGTAACAAGTAGAAGTTCTTTCCATGGACTCCTTTACCCATCTCTGAGTCCTGTTTAAAGGTTTAGACAATGTTATTCACAAAATGTACTGCTGCTTTACATTGCCAAGACAAACTATTTTGAAATGGTATATCTAATCTATTTTTTAATTATTATTGAATGAAATAGTTATTAAATTCTGAATTCTTTAAAATGTCTACTGTTTCCCAAACTATTAACCTCCTCCCAACTCAGTTATATTTTCAGACTTGTTAGAAACAGCACTGGACTGATGGGTGCTTATTTTATACTATGTAAGTTTTCTTAAAATCCAGAAACTAAGACTTGGGATATATACTTGAATACAAAGAATATATAAAAGGCAGCTAAATTTTAAACATATATTTTAAGTGAATAAAACAACAAAAGAAATGAGTTGTGAAAGTAAAATAAAGATTATTGAACTATAATTAGTTACCATTTTTATAACATAAAATAGACTTTTCAACTTAAGTGAGCACAGTTTTATAATGCATTTAAATAGCTAAATAGACATTCTTATTGTGCCTCTCAACATGTTTACATAAAACAAATTTAATTATATGCTTAGAGGGTTTTAAGTCTTTATATTGAAAACATTGTTGATTAATAAAATTTAAATAAATGCTTGTTATAGATATCCAAATTATTAATGTTTGAAAGAAGGTAAGTAATAGTGCCAGAAGTATCTTAAAAGAAAAACTTAGAGATTTTCTGTGCTTTAGGCAGTAATGACATGACCCAGCACCTCTCCCAGAACTGTCCTGCCTTCTCTTTCCTTCTTCCTTTCTTCTTTCTAGTTCTTCCTTTAATCCTTCCTGTCCTCCTTCTATTCCTTCATTTCTTCCATTCTTTACTCCCTTCTTTCCGTTGTTTCTTTTGCAAATTTTTTCATAAATTTAACATCTATGAAAAAGAAGACAAGGTTAAGCACAATCATGGAGGAAGAAAGTTACAGGAAGACACAGTGCATTTTTTTGCTGGGGTAACCAGGAAACAATTAATTCCCTAAAATTTTGTAAAATTTCTAAACTGTTCCATAATTACAAGGGTAGATCAGTGATATTTCCATATGATAAGATATATTTCTCTTTATAGGCTTAATTGTAGTGAATGAGAAACAGGACATAAATCAATAATAAAATTAGCGGTAGGGAAATCTACCACTGGAAAAGGAATTCTATGAGAACTGGTTTTAATAGTAGACCAGAGTCAGTACAGAGGCATACATCTACATTCCTTGTTATTCTGGAGGCTGAGAAGGGAGAATTGTAAGTTTAAGGCCAACCTCAGTAGCTTATTTAGACTCTGTCTCGAAATAAAGCAAAAAGGATTCAAAGTATAGCTCAGTGGTAGAATGTTTGCCTAGCATATGCAAGGCTCTGAGGTCAATCCCCAGTACTGCAAATTAAATAAATAAAAAGTACACCAGAGGGAGGAAAAGAGAATATGGGTTTGCAAGAAAAAATAAATAAATAAAGGCTACACTAATCTAGTTACGTTGCAAAGTGTGGAGTTTTAAAGCTTTTTATTCTGATAGCACAAATGCATTCATTGTAAGTATATTTCTACTATTTTTCATTGTAAGTATGTTCTTATTATTTTATATAGCAAAATTAAAGAGAGGTTCAAAAACTTTGTATGCTTTAAATTACAGTAAATAAAGAGTTGTACAGAAAAGTAAATTCTGATCTTTTGAACATTGCACTCTATTCAACAGCATCTAAGGGAGCATTAACTCTAAGCTTATACCTGATATATGCCACTTTGTCTAAAAAATAACAGGAACCAGACAATTCGAAGTTCTCACAAACATTGCCAGAGGTAAACAGTGTTCAATGTCTTTCCAAACATGTGTGTGTGCAAGGTGTTTTTTGTTTGTTTGTTTGTTTGTTTTTAGTATGAGCAAATTAAACACCATACTATATATCTCCTATTTTTTTCTAGGTAAAAACAGTTGAATCACATAAACACTTGCATTATTGTTTTAAGATAAAATATGAGGGGTGAGTTAGCTTGTACTCTTCTGAGACCAATATGAAGCTACAACTTTCACATGATGCTAATACAGAGTTCTTCATCAATTAACCTTTCTAGCAAAGGTTTCTCTCAAATTTCTACTCATGCTTGGACTGACCGACTGGTAATGACATTTCTTCGCTTAACTGTTTTTAACACCTAATTGACTCCACAAGTTCCTACCTTTAAATCCACCCCATTGCAGCTCACTGGTTTAGCAGCTGTAATTCTGGTTTCTCTTGTAATAAGTGACAGGTTGGTGATAATCAAGTCTACGTCTTAATTCCAGCATTGTACCCATACCTTTTCTTCCATTGTTTCTAAGTTCTGCTCTTTTCTCCCCAGTATCTATCTATTCTGTCGCTCTCAAAAAATTCTGTAAGTAGTCCAGACTCCCTTCTACTTTCAGCTACATTAATATTGCCTTTTCACTTGATGGAAATTCTCCTCATTGCCTCTCTTCATCTTTCCAGTCTATCTGATTGTCTCCTTTTGGCAATAACTATTTCTGGTACTTTTTGCATGAGGAGTTATTTTTCCCATTACTTAGCCTTCACCTTCACAGATATAAAAAACCTAATTGTGCATTGTGGTACAAATGGAATCTGAAATTATCAAGTGCAAAATTAGCATTAAAAAATCATAAGACAACAAACAATAGAGCTTTATGTGATTTTTGTAATTGCGTGAAACTAGTTACTCTGGCAATAATTGTTTGTGCTTCATTAACATGCAAAATGGTTTTATAGACTAACCTACACACAAAAGAAACCATTTTTGATGCGAACTATGCTTTGTTTAATGTTAGACACCATTGCATTTGCTTTCCTTATATAACAGTTCTAATTAGTACCTAGCACTCATCCTGATTTTTTCAGCTTGAACACTCTAAAGGTGACAACCGAGTCACAATTCCATGGCACTCTTTGTCAGTACCTGTCAAAATATAGCTAAGCCTTTAGGAGTTGTGATCTAAATACTGAAAAAAAAGTTAATAGTCCAGAAACAATATGTCCTACGCAATTTAAAAAAAATAAAATTGCACATTAGCCTTCACTTAAAAACATAATACCATTAATGCTACCCCATTAAATGTGGCCCTGACAAGACTAAATTTGTCCCACAAATTTTTTAACATTGTTTTTGTCATCTGGCTTTTATCTATTTGCCTGATTCATTTGATTTCACTTCCTTGGTGAGGTAGCACAGGTGGATGAGTAGCAAAATTTTAAATCAGCTGGTGTGTATGCACGTTCTTTTCAGAACGTGCTGTTCATCCTAAAAGCATGGGAAAAATTTTTTTTTAACTATACCAGAGAAGCAAATCCATTAGGCTAGACTTCAAAACCTAGCTCTACTCAAGATTCCCGACTTGATTATAATAAATATGTGGAAGTGTGCAGGTCCACAAATAAGAAAGCGGGGCAGATTCAGACATGGGAGGGTATTTCACAGCTGTTGTTGAATCCCATGTGCTCTTCTCATAGCACTGAAATTAAAAGAGCACAGGATTGTGGAGGAGTAGGTTTATCATGAGACTGCTATACCTAGATTATCAAAAATATAGCAAAGCTAACAAAACATCTGTTTGTGTGTGTGTGCGTGTGTGTGTGTGTGTGTGTGTGTAGGGTTCATAAAAATTGTGTGGTATTTTTTGTTGTTGTTTTTCTTCTTCTTCTTTTTTTCCCCTTTGACTTTTGGTAAAACGAGATAGATGGCTTCCGCCCCCCACCCCAAATGTCTGAATTTGTTAATAGATTTCTTTGATTAATTTAGGTTTTGTCTAAACAGTCAATGAATTTGCTTATTTTGTAAAGTAGACTCAAGACAGTGGTCTTCATAGTTTGGGTGGAGTTGATCAGTTGAACAGAAGCTATCACTGATTTATGAAAGTATTTTCTAGAGTACAGTTACTTCAGTTTGTTTCTCATTAAAACAAATACAAATGGCTTATTTCAATATCATGTAACACCATAATAATGAAAAGCTAAGTATAACTGGAATAGCTATATTATGCACATAATTGCATGTCATTTGGATCCCTGAATTCTGAAGTACTTGCTGTGAAATATTTAAAATACACTATGATATATGTGTGAATTTTAATGACATACCTGCTCTCCCATGCTTTGAAAGAATTTGAATTTTAGGTGTCTTCGGTAAGGTTTACACACACACACACACACACACACACAAAGGAATTCCTGATCACTTCCTTCAAAATATACTTAAGGGACTTTCTTTTTTAGTTAGGTTTACATGAATAAATGGTAAGTCCCAATCTTTCTCTGTGAATGCCTCATACTGAAACTTGTTTTTTTCTTCTTCTGCCAACTTGCAGTCATTTCTAATATTTAATTCTATGATTCAAATGACACATAATAAAAACAGAATTTCTCATCTCTACCTTTTAAATTCTATATTTAAATAACTATTAGAAAAAACTGAGTGCTTTATAATATTAAACTACAGAGAATCTAAATAAATAAAATGAATTGTTTGGGCTTATCCATTTTGGTGAGAAGACAAGAAAGAAAAGTTTTGAAAAACAACATATCCAATAAACAAATACAGATTTCATAGGTCAGAAAGTTAGAAATGATCTTGGCAGTCCTCTACTTACCACTCAACTAAAATAATTATAGATTTTAGCTTTCTAAATAGTTATTAAGCTTCTGTTTACAAGTATTCCGGGGAATGGTATCCCATTACTTTACAAGATCCTTTCACTTTAATCACAAAATTAGAAAGTCTTTTTTTTGTTTTTTGAGAAAAATCTTTTTGTGCCTTCTACCCATTTGCCCTAGTTCTATTCTCTGCGATACAGAATAAATCTACTATTAAAAGAAAGTTTTCTAAATAAATATGTTAAAGTACCAACCAACAGTGTCATACAATTATCTTCATCAAGCTAAATAGTCTTAACCATATCTTTCTGTGTGTTCTGTAGCTTTACCATCTCTTAAAAGGTGTCACTTAAAATGAATTGCACTCTCTTTCTCTCTCTCCCTCTGTCCAATTTTAACACACATACTAATTAGTTTCCAGAGTGCGAGGTACTGAGTTCAGAGTGAGGCCTCTTGTGATCTTGATTCTTGAGAAGTCTATCACTTAGTAATGGAAACAGACAAGCAAATAATGTTGCTGAGTTACAATTGTAACAAAAGCCTGTTGGATGAGTGAAAAAAGAAATGGCTTGATTTAATAGGAGTGGAAAAGGAGTTTAGAGGGACTTTTCCTAAGGAAAAAAGTATTTATCAGGGTAAATTATATAAGGACTAAACCCAACTAAAACGTGTAGTATGTAGAAGACTAGGTGTTGGGGTTTTGATATTGCAAGAAAGAAAAGCTGATTTTGGCCTATCAACTGTTTTATATATAAGATAATTGAGCACTATCAAGGAAGGGCCTTTACTTACATTTTTACAGTGACTGATTTTGAGTCCTGACAGGATGGACTTTGATCCATTGCAATCCACAGAAGTCAGGGAATTCAATGTAATTTGAGCAAGTATTTTATGTGTTTTGAAGACCTCATTAAATTATTCTATGTAATTATAGAATCTTGCATTTACTTTGTGAAATTCATCAAACAAGATAGTCCAAGAGAATTCTACCAGGGGTTCAGGCCTGCTTCACACCCATGTCCACGACATGACTCTCCATGGTCTAAATCATCCCACACAGGGTCCTCTGGATTTTCCAGAATCCCTAAGGAATGACTTTACAGTGTTACCAGAACATTTTCTAAAACAGATAAAAACATGTGGCTGCTTCTTTTGAAGTAGATTCCTCTTATTATTATTATTATTATTATTAATGACATTTTCTTCTCCAAACTCTGTACCCCAATCCCATCTCATGGTGACATACTCAGAGTCGTTTTTTGATGATAAGGAGAAGGAATCATTGTAACATAGATTTTCTGAATAGCCCACTGACAAATACAATGACATCCAAACACCCAGGCATTCTTCGTTCCAGCAATATTCAGACCTCGTCATCGGCTAAATCCAAGCAACCTGTGTGTGTATGTGGTTTTGCAAGTGGGCAAATAATCAAAGGAAAGGAATGAATATAACCATCTGTATGGAAATTGGTAAACTGCAAATTGGTCCCCTAACTGGGATTAGGGAGAATACATGTTTTCCCCAGCTCTGCTTCTTTTCCAGAATTTCACATACATCAATAACAATGGCTTTCACTTCCTTCAGCTGAAGATGGAGCGAGAGATGCTTTAAAGTTGTCAATGTCAGGGAGGGTTTGTCCTGCATAGTTATAAGCCTATTATTTAAAAGAACAAAATGAAGGCTCGTTTCCCACAGTGAATTTAATACTTTTCCTGCCTTGTATTATGGTGACAGTGCTGAAAAGTAGAATCAGAAAAGAAAGAAAAAAGGAAAAAATAGAAATGGATTTTTTAAATTCAAAAATCAAATTGTAACCCTTTCTTGCATGAAGCACAGGCTGAGATATTTACCTGCCAATGTAATCTTTAAAAGCATAATTAGAACTGAAGAATATTTTGTAATCTTTCCTTTTCTTTGATGGTTAATTATTTTTATGTGAATTCCTCTGAAACTCTCCTAGGAACCTAGTTTCATACAATAGGGTATGATAGGTACACCTTTTGTACTATTGTTAAAAATAGTACAAAACTATGAAAAGATAAACCAAGAGAAACAAATAAAAGTTGAATTGAATGAATGAATGAATGAATGAATGAATGAATCCTAAAGTTGATTACTAAAATAAACTGGAAATATTGAGGTTGTGTAGAGCTCAGAAAAGCTCTTAGCAACAGCTGATGAATGACTGTTGTTTCACATCCTTAAAATTTATACGAAAGTGAAAAATAGCAACTAGGAAATCTTCAGAACTTTCACCTTTTTAAACTGGATCTTGTAATACTATACATATAAAATTAATTTTGGCAAAAAATGAATCAAATATAAACTATACTTCGTACCTAATATTTTCTTGTGGTAAACAAATTTGTGAGTGAGTTGTCTGCAGTTACAGCTGACATTTATTGTTTATGCCAATGGCTTTTCACCTGGAGCACTCAAGTCTTGTTGCTTTTGTTTTGAGGAGTCTCTTATTTAGTCCTGTGTTATGGTTGGATGTCTGGTGTTCCCCCAAAGTTCACTTGTGAGTGCAAGAAGGTTCGGAGGAGAAATAATTGGGTTGTGAGGGTCTTAACCCAATCAGTAAATTAATCCTCTAATAGGGATTAACTGAGTGGTAACAGAAGCGGTAGGGTGACATGGGAATCGAGGGTGTGGCTTCGGGGTATATACTTGTATCTGGCAAGTGGAGACCTCACTTTCTGCTCTCTGATCATCATGTGAGCTGCTTCCTTCTGCCAAACACTTTGCCATGATGTTCTGCCTCACCTCAAGCCCTGAAGAATACAGCCTGCTGTCTATGGATTGAGACCTCTGAAACCATGAGCCCCCAAATAAACTTTTCCTCCTCTACAATAGTGCTGGTTGGGTCTTAAAGTCATAGCAGCAAAAAACTGACTAAAAATTCCTGCACCCAAAGGCAAGCTGCAGCCAAGGAAAGATGGGTACTGTGATTAATGTCAAAGAAGACTCTTCTGAAGCATGCTCTACTGGATGACTCAGGGGCTCCCAGCAGGATGGAGCCCTGAAGCTCCCTGATACAACCTGCTCCTGGATGTTTCCTTCTTTTACTCCCCATGTGGCCTTCCTCCTTTCCCTATGCACCTCCTCAGGCTTCGTTTGTGCTTCCTGGCATTGTGTCCCAAACAACCAGACTCTATTTTTGTGAGAAGTCACACTAAGAAGAAACTCTTATTATATAACAAAAAGGCCTCATTTACTTGCTCAACCACATTCAACAAAGGTTCCTTGCATCCTTACTATAAAGATCCTCACATCTTTGGTACAATGAATAAAACAGACAGGTTGCTTTTCCCCAGAAAGCTGATAATTTAGTGGAGAGGGCTTCAAAATTATATGTGCATACAGACTAGTGACTTAAAGACTAGAATGTTTACTCTGTGAAGGCAAGTATTCTGCCTCTTTATTTTTTTTCTTTTTTCTATTACTCTCTACTGAAAATTAAGAAAATTTCCTGGCATATAGTAATTGAAAAATAGTTAATTAATGCCAAAGTTTAGATTGGAAACTGTTAAAAATTGCAATTGATTGATTTCGGTCATAGTAAGAAATCCTTGCAAATAAAGGAAAGTGGGAAAGCTATACTAGAAAACAAGTTTAATTCTCTGATTTCTTGGGATGCCAGGGGCAGAAAAATCCAGCACAATATAGAGTTAACTTTTCAGGAAGGTTGGTCTATGGTTTTATTAAGAACTTGAAACTGTGAAAAAAGAAAAATGTTTGAGTCAAGCTATTGTAAACCTCAAAACTCTTTGGTCAGATATCTTTAACTTCTAAATTAAGGAACATTAAGCTATATATCCTAGTGTACTATCAGGTATAGTATCACATTATATTAATTTTCCAGGGTTGCCAACATAAGCACCACCAACTGAGTGGCTTAAACAACATAAATTTATTGTCTCACAGTTTTGCAGCTTGAAGTCCAAAATCAAGGTGTCAGCAGTACCATGTTCCCCTGAGAAAGAAAGGAAAGACTTGTTTCATGCCTTTATGCTATTGATAGCTTGCTGGCCATCTTTGGCATTCCCTGGCTTGCAGTATCACCGAGATCTTTGGGTTTGTGTTTATATGCAATTCTTTCTGTGTGTATGTCTCTCTCTAAATTTTCCCTATTCACAAGGACACTGGAATAGAGACCTGGCCTGCACCAGAATGAGTTCATCTCAATTCATTACTTCTGCAACAATCTTGTTTCCAAATAGGGTCAATTCTACAGTACCACAGGTTAGTACTTCAGATTTTGGGGTAGGAGGTAATTCAATTCAATACATAATACCAATCTCTAAACTTTGAGCTGGATGAAGAGATTTTTATGTAATAAATATATAACAGGTGAAGCAGCAATGAAGGTATTATTTCAACATTTCATTATAACCAATATGGCTGGAGGGTATATACCTTTTATATTATCTCATGTAATAACAATATACCATAATTGCCTTGCTTAGACAGATTTCTTCAATAGATTAGGTTTTTTTTTAAGGCAAACCATACATAAAGGAAACTACTTCAAAATTGTTAGAGTGATCCACTATTTAAAAATCCAGATGTTTCAGTAATAATCAGTTTACAGTTCAGCAAATCTTACTGAATTTCAGTATTTTTTCTGTATTATTACTTAAATAAATTTATTTCATCTTCTGTATATTAAAGTCCACTTTTTTATCAAGTCAGCTGTTTTTCTCTATGTTCCCCTCTACAATGTCTGGATAAAAGTTTTATTTTAATGTATTCTGAACTATCTATTTTAACTATTCCATAGATTTTTTTTTTTTTTTTTGGCACTGGAGATTACACTCAGGGGCACACGACCACTGAGCCACATCCCCAACCCTATTTTGTGTTTTATGTAGAGACAGGGTCTCACTGACTTGCTTAGCGCCTCGCCATTGCTGAGGGTGGCTTTGAACTCACGATTCTCCTGTCTCAGCCTGCCTAAGTGCTGGGATTACAGGTATTCCATAGAATTTTTGAGATATCATTTATTCAATTCATTTGCAATAAATCAAGATGATTTTTAGAAGAAAGTAAAGTGTCAGTTGGTTAAAATAGAAGTAATTACTTTTATTAAAGAGTTAAAAATCAGTAAATAAATACATGTAAGAGAGGACTGAAGAGGTAAAATACTATAACAAGATTGTTGTAAGGGGTACAAAATATTTTAGTGTATTTCATGTTACCATTGAAAAGTAAAAGAAGTTCTTTTACATGAATTCCATTCTCTAATGCCAAAGAAGTATGAAAACTAAATTATAAATTAGCAGAAAAGAAGTTAAGCATGCTTAATTGTAATAGTCTTTTGAAAACAATCCCTGTTCTTTTAGGCAAATAGGAAATACCCCTATACAACTATAATTATAAAATAGTTGTAAAATAATAGAACTCATTAACAAAGATTCTGACAGTTGATTCCTATATGAATCTGTAGTTTGTTTTTGCCTCTAAAGTTTCAGACTTTTGTTGCATATACTTATTAAAAGAAGAAAATAGCTTGTTGCAAGGATGCTCAACAAAACAATAATCCATCTTCCAGTGTTTACTTCAGAAACTGCAAGTTTCCAAAGCATGATTTCTTTGTGACCTAGAATTAATTGAAGAATTAATGCAAGAATCATCATAAATAGAAAAAGTGACAGGAACCTGTCTCTCTGAGGTCAACACAGTCTCAGTGAAGAAGCCTGTGAAGTCATCCAAAGGGCACCACTCAGACTAAAGGTCTCTCAGTTTGGTTCTCTGTTTGATCTTTTGATCTCTATGCAATGTTTCAATATCATTACCCAAGAGTAAGAAAAAAGGTCACTTCACCCCTTACAATGTAAGCTTTTTGACTTCAGTCTGTCTTCTTTCTCTTTTGTGGCCAATTTATCCCACCTGGAACATGTTTGTCCAAAATTCTCAAATTGGCAATAATTTGTAGACAAATAATTCTTTCCAGGAAAACCAAGTCTAATAGTGTCATAGTTGTCTAAACATGCATGAACTTTGCAGCCAGGTAAAACTTGCTTCTGCTCCCAATACTGTTTCTATTTTACAAGGTGGTTGGATTGGATCTTAGCTTTCCTTCAGTTTTGATAAATGTAACATAGAATAGCAATACTACTGTTTTTGTTTTAACTTCCTTCTGTGTATTATTAATCATCAGATTTGTTCTTTGGGTTAATTAGGGAAAATTTTTTGATTTGGATAGTGGAAGAGATGAAAACAATATTTATATGCAAATTAGCCTACACATAGGTGATTTTTATAGTAGCCATGAAACTCTAGACTCAGATTCAATTTACAAATAAATGCAGCTATAAGAGCGTTCTGTATGAATGGAAACTTTTCTCTAACAAGTTTATGTAACCATCACATATGACTTTATCTCCAGTGGTGTAGTGAGAAAGGGACCATCAGCCTCTTCTGTTGTCTAATGTTTGATTAGGTCATTGGGGCACTAAGGCAGATGGAGGGAAAAGGCAGAAATGAGGAAACACTCATGCCAAATGGAAAGATTCTATGGAGAAACAATGTGATCCTGAAGTGAATGGGGAGGGCTTGGAAATAGGTCTGAATTGCACCATTCTCATGACTAAAACAGCCAAATGCAGTTCATCCCAGACACGACTTTGGAGGTAGAAAGTGATCCTCTATGGACATCAAATTCAAATGTCCAATCAGCAGCAACAAAACAAAATAAAACAAAACCAAAAACAACCCCTGTCCCCAGCTCCAGTGGATGTATGACCAAGACCCTACACAGCTGTTGGGAATGGATGGGGTAAAATGAATGATGTTGCAGTTTTATGGGTGCAGCTTCTAAGAGACTCAGGGCAGTCTAATAATGTTGCTTAGGCACAAATTTGAACCAGGTCTTTTTCTCAAAGTATTTACGTAGCTTCTTCTGGGAATAATCAAAATTTCATTAGCTTAGCACATACTTTTCAAGAGCTTGCTGTATTTCAGGAATGCCATTTGAGAACTTTTATTGCTTGTCATCATCCTGTCCCTCCAGCTTCCTTGCTTGTGTTTCATATTTCAAAAGTTTTGAATTACTTGTGAGTTCCAGAAAATTCTTTAGCACCTAAATTCTCATTGTCCTTGTGTGTTTCGGTCTGAACTATTCCAGCTTAACACTGGTGTATCAGTTTAAAGGCTGTCTCCTTAAGGAAACTCCCTGACTTTCCCAGGCTGATTAAATCTCCGATTCCTTATACCCACCGTCTATCAGAAACGTCCCTGTGACCTCTCTGTGAACATAACCATAGCTGTCTTCCTGGTAGAATTGAAGCATGTGTAGGTAGGACCATCTTCTTTTTACACCGCCCTCTCCTGCCCTTTTTTTTTTTTTTTATCTATACACCCAACACAATGCCAGATCGTTTGTGTTTGTCAAATGATGGAGAAACTAGGGAGACAGTTGTCAAACTGGAAGGACTGGAGACAATTTTCAGAATACAATCATTTGGTTTTATATCAGATATTCTTGGGAACAGAGTAAGTGATTGATGAGAAGTGACTGGAGTCTTCTTTTGTTGGTGGGTGGAGGGGAGTACCAGGGATTGAACTCAGGGGCACTCAGCTACTGAGCCACATCCTCAGGCCTATATTTTATTTTATTTAGAGACAGGGTGTCACTGAGTTGCTTAGCACCTCGCTTTTGCTGAGGCTGGCTTTGAATTCTCGATCCTCCTGCCTCAGCCTCCCAAGCTGCTGGGATTACAGGCATGTGCCACCACATCTGGTGTTACTGGGTTCTTCCACCCCACAACCTAAATTGAGAAGCATCTGAAATCTTCTAGTACCTATACATAATCTACCTAAATGTAATTCAATATGAAACTCAAACCACAATGTAGTCCCTTGCAGGAAAGCATTCAATAAATGTATTCTGACTGATCCATAGCATGAATACATGGAAAGAATAAATTGAGGAATATATTCATTGTCCCATGGGTAGAAACAATCAAATGGCCTTATAATCCCCTTTCAGTTGTGCGTTTAAATTATGATGCCTGGAGTCACATACTGCTAAAAGTAGCTTTAAACATACAATCCTGTTAATTTAAGATGCATTATTTTTTTTTAAATATCTCTGATTTGTGATGAGAAAAATAACATTGTCTGTGTGATGATCTTTTCATGAATTTCTATAGAAGCTCCTACCTGAGCTCTCTCTTAATCTCCTTTTCTCTTTCTCTCTGGGGAGTCATTCTTCTAAAAGACCTACTTCTTCAGGAGAAACAATTACATTTAACAAAAGACAAGGACTAATGCTATTACTATGTATATCCTTGTGCATTGACAACTAGAAAATCAGAGTAGATAGATTTATAAACATTATTGCTGTTTTGCACTGTAGGAAACTTGCAATTTGGTCAAGATCCACATTTAATTCCTGTCCTTATATTCAGAGCTCACTTGTATTTTTTCCTTGCATTTGTAAAAGCTGTTTTATACAAAAGAATTCTATTAATAATGAATCAGTGCACCTTTACACCTCGCTATAACCCCCAAATTGCTTTAGATAGGTAAAAAGATAGGTTGCACCATAGATAAATAAAAGAAATAATAGTATTGTGTCATATGATTTGTTACTATACTGAAGATTGTAACTGTAACTTATAAAAAGGAAGCTTTAAATGATTTTCTAAGGTCATAAACTTACGGTAACGAAAAATGTATACACAACCCACAATATTCTTACTATATTTTTGTAATAAGATATTCCTTTTTGTGACAATAAAATATTAACTTACAACTACTATATTTTTACAAGTCTTCTATGATTATTGCATATGTATGTTAAAGAGCATGCTTGCATCAATAATACATATTATTTTTTCACAACTAGATCTTATGTTCAAACATCTTGACAAATGATTCAACTTTAGAATATATGTATTTTTTTTGTTTCAAGAAGTTTGAAAATACTGCTAATAAAGTGAAACTTCACAAAAATACTATCATTTAGCAATATATAGCTATCCTTGTAAACATAAACATGTATAGTGCTGATAAAATTTTCTACAATAGTTTCACAAGTACATGAGAGTTACCATTGTGAAGTCATCAGTATAAAATACTATAATAACAAGTGTATCATTGTTATTGTTATTTGTTCACTTGAAACTATAAATAAAAACATCATTTGTATGGTAGGCATTAATTCTATAAGCAACTATATGGGAGAATTATAGATCGTTTTATTCATTTTCCTTGATATTTTATAATGTGATCCTCTCCTATTCTGTTTCAAAATAGGCATGTAAAAATGATTATTTCCCACAACATGGTATGAAATAGAACAAAGAAACTATGTCTAGGTCCTGGAATCTGCTTGAAATTACACACACATGCACATACACACACACTTTCACATGAACACTAATGATTCTTCCCAAGAATATTCAAATGGTGTTTAAGAATTATCACTTCTACTTTATCTCTTCTGTTCTAAAGATGCTGAATATTTTGGTGCTAAATGTTATTTGTTGTTCAACTTTCAGGACAAAGAATATAGCAACAGTTTGTTTTTACCTTCAGTGATCCAAGTATAATCATTAGGGATAAAGGGAAATGTAGGATTTCTGAGATGGCTAAGAGATGAAAAAATCAATTCTAACAAGAAATGAGAATGTCTTTTATGCTGAGAAGACTTAATGATAATACCCTCAAAGAAATGACATTATATTTGCTGTGGCAAGAGAGGTTCACACTAACAGGAACTCCACCCACTGAGCATCTCGTTCCAATTCAGTTCCCTTTGTAGGTTCATGGGAAACTTCTTAGAATAAACCCTAAACAGTGACCAAGAAGGTGCATACAACAGGGAGGATGAAGTTAGCAAAAACCTGTTTGTACTCTGAATATCTCGGGGCCGGTGATACTGGAGAGTTGCTGGTTAATCTCGGTATGGTTCCTGGGAAGTTTCCTGATGAGCCAGATTTGCTGGTGCAGGGGGCATGCTTCAGCTTTTTAACTGTGGCAGCAGCTGGCAGCATGCTACAAAGGACCTGTGCAGTAATCACCAGCTCGCTCTGTGAAGGCCAAAAGGAAAACCTCTTCAGATGAAGCCCCGGAGGGTTTCATGCCTCAGAACAGCTAAGATTTTGCAGTTGGAGTGATTTTAGAGAAATTTACAAGGAAAACTTCATTATGAATCTCTCATACATGATGTCCCCTGAGAAGCTTATCATTGTTTGTCAACTGCAACAGAAGGCATAATGCTTTTTTATTAATAGGGTTCTTTTTTTTTTTCCAAAGGGATTGTTGTAAAATACCATGATTAATTGAAGATTTCTTTTTACTTCTGATTTGCCTGATTGACACAAGTAACCCTTATTAATTTCCCCAGATGCCTAAAGCAGTAGAGGCAAAGGAATACAAGATGATGCATTATTTATTCTGATATTCAATGGTCATTTTCATCCTCGTCACAAGTATTAATTTAATGAGGTCACATTATCATGCTGCCCACCAACTCTGACACGGGGAGTGTTGATAAAACTGATTAAACTCTCTAGATTAAGCACATTACTTGGATTCATGTTCACAGGCTTAAAACTCTGGCCAAGCATCATAACATGCCTAATATGTTTCCGATTACCAGGTTGCATTAAAAAATGATAAAACAAAATAATTATTTCAAATAGTTAGAAAAGCTATCCAAATGCATCATGTCTTCAACTTCTTCCTATTAAAACAAATGACTACAGCAGTTTTAAAATTTAATGAATTTGGTAAGTTTTTGCTTTATTCATTTGTTTAGAGACCATAATTTTTTCTTATTATTTCTTATAGAATTTAGCCTTGTAAGGCAAGGATGTAAGAATATTGTGTGCAACTTTGTCAGACCCATCTTGTTAAACATTAAAGGACCACCTCAAATATGTAACCTTTAGTAAAGTAGGATTTATATCTCTATCCATAGTGTAAATTTTGGATCTTTTCTATTACCTCCAAGAACCCCCACTCTGAGTTAATATTTAAGTATATATACATTAGAAATGTAAGTTTTTTTAAAAAAATCTAAGGAATTTCATTAAAGATGATCAATAAATTTTATTAAAGAATCAATTTTATTAAACATGGTCAATGAATAAGGTGCATTTTCCAAGAGTAAAATTAATGTTGGTAATATTTTTCTTATCTTTCAGTCTAAGCATCAAAATATTTGTTTCAAACAGCTGAAATCATCAGCAATAAATTAATATTCCTAGAAACTCTAGAATTGTGCTTGTTAACAAGAAAGTTTAGATTATATTTTCAGGAAGCTTGAAATATGTACTCCAATAGGCTTAATTGCATCTTTAATTGTATCTACTCTCTATGTAATTCTCAGAACTATCTTTATAAAATACAGATTATATCCAATCCAATCACTCTTTCCTTTTTTGTTTTTTTTTGTACTGGGGATTGCATCCAGAGATGTTTTACCACTCAGTTACACCACCTACACCCCCAGTACTTTTTTTTTTGTTTTTGAAACAGGGCTGTACTATGTCATTTATGGCCTAGCTAAGTTGCTGAGGCTGGCCTTGAATTTGGATTTCTCTTGCCTCAGCCTCCCGAGTTGCTGGGATTACAGGCATGCACCACCATGCCTGGAACTCTGCTGCTATAAAGTATTAAGTTGTTTCATTATTAAAAAAGCAATTTTTGCCTCATGTGGTGGCACATGCCTATAATCCTAGTTGCTTGGGAGGAGAAGACAGGAGAATCACAAGTTCAAAGCTAGCCTCAGCAATTAAGTGAGGCCCTTAGCGACTAAATAAGACACTGTCTCCAAATAAAATAATCAAAAGCCTAGTGATGTGACTCAGTGATTAAGCACCCCTAGAGTTCAATCTATGGTACCATAACAGGAGAAAAAAATGAATAATTCTTTACAATATGACATCTTTTAAAACTCTCATGACGTCTATACAAGTGCCATTTATTGTCCTAGCAGATATTTGTTGTTTGTTTTTTCTGCATGAACCCCAAAGGCTATTCATATATAATCCTGTCTATTACTTATTATGGGACCTCCTGTGACCTCATATCTCTGATTTCAGTACTCAAAAGAAACTTGAACATCATACTGATGGATGTGTCATCACTGGGCTGTGATTAGTTACTGGGAAGCTAACACTAACTCTGAGTGTTTCTAGAGCAGCCAGAACCTCACATCTGCAATGTCCAGGATGGTGCTTGGCACTGTACAACTGAATTGACAAATGAATTGCCAATTCATTTATAGAAGTGTATGTGGATTACCTGAGAGTGGTACTTACAAATACACTTTATAGGAAATTTGCTGATATTTGTCACAGGATCACCTATAATAAACAAAATAAAGAAGATCATTATCAGATGATCTTGAAAACTGCAGTCCCTCTATTACAGGAAAAATGGCACCACACTTCCTTTGTAGTCCAGATAAGAGAAAAATCTAGACTACCAATCAGAAGGGAAGGACTAGTCAGGAGGACTACTGAGCCATGGGTCTGGAACTATGAACTACACTGCAAAATCCACTGAGGCCCAAGAGCTCAAAGGCTGAAGAAAAGTGGACAGGTTTTGTTTCCCCAGCAGTAGCCTTCACAAAGGGAGCTAAATTAAGTCTAACATTAGTCTCTCAGTTTGTATCCCTGTCTGCTTTTCCAGACTTTATACATTATAAAGGCTTTTTCGGTCCATGTAGAATATAGTAAGGGGTTAAGAGCTAATGTGTATCGATTGCCCTCTACATTCCAGCAATATTATACTATAAGGTCTCTCACAGTCACCATTGGAAAGGGCTAATACCTTTCCTTCACTTTCTCATATGAAAAGACTGAATATACATGCATTATCCATGTAGTTAAATCATATGTATTGTTTATGTATATGTTCTACTATCTAAGACTCCCAGCCATGCTACCCAAATATTAGTGTTTTAACTTCCCACCAATCAGACCCAGTTATTCATGGGTACCTGCGAAAAAATTCTTCTGTTACTCCCAAACTATTCTTCCATGTTTGTCTGCCTTTCTTCTTTCCTTGCTTGTTACTTGTTCATGTGAACCACTGCTATGCTTCTCATTGCTAGGTTTATGGTCTCTGGATGTTTTCCAAACTTCCAATTCCTGGAGCAACAGAAAGATGCCAGGTCCTGAGCAAGAAGAGGGGTGTAGATCAGTTACTTGATGTGAGATTAAGGACTTCGTCTCTCTACTTCTTACTTGCACTGGCAAAGTGTACTTTCTGATCCTACTGGAGTTGAAACTGAAGGATGGATGCAGGTAAGCAGACAGACAGATTTACAAAGCATCATTCACTCAATAAATACACCCTAAGCACCTACTCCATCCCACACATTGCTCTAAGCACTTGCATCACATTCTAGAACAAAAGAGACAATTTCTACTTTTAAGCGCATACATTCTATATCAGTGTCTTAAGATACCTCTGCACACAAGAACATTTTCAGCCTTATCTATCTCCCTGTGCTTTTGCATTATCAGTCCCTCCAGTATCCTTTTTTCCATTTAATTCTTCATCTTCATCTTTTAAAATTTCCTCAATCTGTTTTTCATTAATTTTCATTGCTAACTCCAATGTATACCTCCAGGGCTCCTAGATTTCCCCATCTGGTTAGCTCAAGAGTGGGGAAATAAAAAAGAGCTTTGGGAGGTGGAATGACTGTCTCTGCATGGACTGAGAGGGAAAAATAACACACTAATCTCAATGGTTAGTATTTGTGATGTCATCACTGGATATAATAAATTGAATTTTTTTCTCTAAATTTAAGAATTGTGCTTAACAACACAAAAGTTTTTGTAATACTGACCCTTATTCCTAAGTAAACTGATGCACCATTTTTAACTATATAAACTTCATAGGAAATTATAAACAATTATCATTTTTTCATTTATGCTAATGACAGTAATTCTAACAAAACCTAAGAAGCTTTCTATTTCCTTACCTATCACTTGCCCTTCAGTAACTAGCAACACAAAAGTCTACTTAAAAAGCTGTCCAATAGTTTAAAATAGCTTATTAGAGCTAATAATAATATATACTTTTAAAATACATATTTACTTGTAGCTTAGAAATGCTACATATTTGTCATTAATTAAAAGTATTATTTAGGTTTAGCTTTAGTATAAATATTTCCTAAAGAATCAATTAAAGGGAGTTTGCTGGTTGTTTCTATTTAGAAAAATTGTGAGAGCAAATATTACATATTAAATATTTACTATATACCATGGACTATTCTAACTGATTTATATTTGTTGTATATTATCCAAGCCAACAGATCTACAAAGTGGGAGCTATTGTTATTCTCATTTGATAGAAAAGAAACCAGAAGTTTAAATGATTTCTTCAAAATTAGAAAGAAGAAAATGACCTGGTGAACCGTTGAATGTTATCATTATCACTGTTGTCTCCCTAAAGGAACGTGTGTAAATGTGTGTGTGTGTGTGTGTATGTGTGTGTGTAAATTCATTTCAGAAGAAATTTGATTCATATAATTTTTAATTCCTTTAACAGTAAAATTACATATTTATGAAAAGTTTTACTTTGGTTAGTGCTAAAAGATACTACCATAACCTGCACTATTCAGATTAAGAGCTTCCCCAAAATTTGACAACACATGTATGATAACAGAGTTGTACATTTCTTGCCTCAAGTAGATTGCATCATTACTGAGTTAACAAAGGCTGACTTAATTTTAATGTTACCCTATTTTTAGCTGTGTGCGTGTGTGTGTCTGTCTTGCAGAAGCAAAAGAATATATACATCTTTAAGTATGCAGTACATTGCATGGATTGAAATAATACTTAGAAAAAATATTATTTTTTAATCTTTGAAAAAAGTGTTGAGGTTCCAAGGGTATGAGAAACTCTGCTCTACATATGTCTGAAAAAGTGCTGAGGTCAGCAACATACCAGTAAACTACTACTGAATTTCAATTATTTTATTTGCATATATGTTTAGAAGAAATGTCACCCCAACATCAGAGCTGGTCCAGGATTTGAGAGCGTACTCGAAGAGAACAATTTGATATCCTTAAAATCTACATTTCTTTTCTTTTTTAAATTTAATTAATTTATTTAAATGCATTTCAAGGCACAGTACATATATAGAGCTCAATTTTTCCATTTCTTTGGTTGCAAACCAGATAGAGTCACACCATTTGTGCACCTAGGGTAGTGATGACGATCTCAATCAACCATCTTTACTATACCCATTCCCCTTTCCTTCCCCCCCACTGTACTTTTTTACTATACCCATTCCCTTTTCCTTCCCCCCTGCTGCATCCAGAGTTCCTCCATTTCTAAGTTTCCCATTCCCACCCCCCTTATGTATCAGCATCCACTAATCAGAGAGAACATTTGGCATTTGTTTTTTTGGGATTGGCTTACTTCACTTAGCATAATGTTCTCCAATTTCATCCATTTGCCTGCAAATGTCATAATTTTATTCTCTTTTATTGCTGAATAATATTCCATTGTGTATATGTACCACAGTTTCTTTATCCATTCATCTATTGAAGGACATCTGGGTTGCTTCCACAGTTTTGCAATTGTGAATTGTGCTGCTATAAACATTGAAGTGGCTGCTTTACTGTAGTGTGCTGTTTTTAAGTCT